>JAQIWN010004605.1:0-10973 GCA_034699025.1 Entomobrya cf. arborea Gr-Col-00668 | reverse complement strand
TTTTATTGTTTTTAAAATTCCTAACCGAATTTTACTTTTTTTCAAGTCATTCGTTTTTTTGTTGAATTTTTTAAAATGAATTTATTAGCTTTAACGTGACATAATTTTAGGCGTTATAATTTTAGTAGATTAATTATTTTGTAGACACGTAAGTAATGAATAAACTGTATGAATTATTATTCAGCTTTTTTTTACTTAAAAAAAATCAAGAGGCAGTGGACAATTATTTCTTTGTTGTGCATCGTAAAACTTTCTTTTTTTAAACTATACTACCATTAGTTAACTTTTACTTCTTGGCTTTTTTTTTTAAATATCGCCCCGAGCCTCAATAAAAAATCATTTCGCTTATCCACCTACGCCGCCTATTTTCCCAAGTGTGGTAACTAACACGTCTCCTCCTGGTCAGTAAGATCTCCGATACTAAAATTTTAAAACTATTTATAAATATTTCACACTTTCTTGAGTTTTGGCAACTTGCAATATTTTCATTTCACTTTACTCATTCATGACGACGAATGGTAGACTAATCCTAAAAAATATTTTGCCGACAACGTTTTCCCTATCATCTTAACGCCTTGTTTTAACGTTCATGCATAATAAATTAGTATTAAAAATTATTCCAATTAACTTTTCAAAGTTTATTTAGTCTCAACTGCAGTCAATATGCAGTGTACTGCAAAAACGACCTTCTCTTTTTTAAAGCTTTCATCGTCCTCCTAATAATTTCATGTGAGTAGTGAGTAGTGACTACCAAAAAAAACTTTTCCCTACTAAAATGATTTACGATTCATAAAAACAGACCAATAATTACGAAAAAAAGTATAATATACAGCTAGTACACTAAATCTTTTTTTACACCTGCGATGCCATGCGATGCGACTCACTTGACTTGACTACGACACTCGACTCTAAAAATTTGTGATTTGATGAGACATGAGCAAATATTATTCTTTTAGAATTTTATTTTCTTTCTTGTCTTTAATTTTAAAGTGAACAATGCCGCATATTGCATATATTCATTCATAAATAGCATTGCATTTTGCATTCTCTCACATCTTACCATTTACAATCCAAATAAACGCCAACTCTCTTTTTATTCATCATTCCCATGCAACTAGCGAAAAAATCCCGTTAATCGTTGCGCATTTAAAGTACTTCATTAAATTATTAGTTTAGTTTTTAGTTTCTGTGGTATGGTTTGGTTGATGCGGTAGCATTAAAAATTATTTCGTCCTCACAGAATATCAACATGACACACTTTTTCCACCAGTAGTAATCCTGGTTTAATGACATCCGTTTCTTCGAGAGAGTGGAGCTCTAAGCAATTTTCATTTTCAATTTTTATTTTGCACAGTTTTCAATGCCAAGTTATCTTAATCTGAGAAAAGTTTTTGTGTCAACTTCCATTAGTTGATTTTTATCCATATTAATTATCATAATTTATCCTATCATGGATAAAATTTTAGTTATCTCATTTTTTGTGACTTTGGTTATCCATAATGTTATTTCCGAACAGAAAAATTCAAACAGTTCTGTACAAAGTGGTTTAGATGAAAATCCAATAATTACAACATATCTTCCACCTAAACAACCAATGAAACAGGGTGACCATAAAACTGACGAGTTTTCAATAAGCTATCCCAAAGTTTTAGGAAATTATCGACGACTGCGAAGCAACCGGAAACATGATGGGATGAAAAGGAGAGTACTTAACACATTTGATACACCAATTTATTTAGGTAAGATTATCACCACCTTAATTAGTAATTGGTTTTCAATTACGACCATTTGTTTTAAATTTTTATACCTTATTTAAATTTTAAAAGATGGGAATAGCTCAGTATCCAGTGAATACGGTGCCCCTGAGGCTGTCACAGGCATTACTGCTCCTTCCACAGAGTACGGAGCACGTATCTCAACCAAATATGCAAAGCCTTCTGCGTCAGCGCCTTCTTCAGCATCTTCCCCCACGGGGTCGTCGTCGTCGTACTCCACACTTTCAGGATCATCCAACTCAGGACAAGGGCAACCTTTAAGTTCATACGATTCTTCCCAGACCTCTAATACTTTTGATAGTGCTGGCTTATCAAACTCGTATTCGTCAGGATTTGAGAGATTATCAAATTCTTACGATGCCCCTTCCACTGGTAACACTGGTTCTGGTACTGGTTCATCGTACAATTCTCCTCCTAGCAGTCCTTCAAATACTTACGGGTCACCAAAGTCTAGCCCTATAAGTGCGTATACTTTGCCTCCGACCAGTCCATCTAATTCTTATGGATCACCTCCTTCTACTTCCTATGGTTCCCCTCCTGCCGCAAAGTATGAGTCTCCTCCATCAAGCTCATACGGTTCTCCACCACCATCCAGCTCATATGGGTCACCTCCTTCTACCTCCTATGGTTCCCCTCCTGCTGCAAAGTATGAATCCCCTCCATCCAGCTCATATGGGTCACCTCCTTCTACCTCCTATGGTTCCCCTCCGGCTGCAAAGTATGAATCGCCTCCATCCAGCTCATATGGGTCACCTCCTTCTACCTCCTACGGTTCCCCTCCTGCTGCAAAGTATGAATCCCCTCCATCAAGCTCATATGGATCGCCTCCTTCCAGTTCGTATGGCTCTCCACCATCCCCCTCATACAGATCCCCTCCGGCTAGTTCGTATGCATCGCCTCCAGCTAGCTCGTACGGATCGCCTCCAGCTAGTTCGTACGGATCCCCTCCATCCAGCTCGTATGGCTCTCCACCGTCCACCTCATATGCATCGCCTCCAGCTAGCTCGTACGGATCGCCTCCAGCTAGTTCGTACGGATCCCCTCCATCCAGCTCGTATGGCTCACCACCATCCCCCTCATACGGTTCCCCTCCTTCTCCATCCTACGGATCTCCCCCATCCACCTCCTACAGCTCACCTCCCTCAAGTTCATATGGCTCTCCCCCAACAAGCTCTTACGAATCCCCTCCATCCAGTTCCTACGGATCCCCTCCACCAGCCACAACATACGGAGTGACCACAGAGCCAACAAAGGAACTACATAAATTTAAACTCATCCCCGTTTTAGTCTTCTTCGTAGCTGTTTGGCTCACCCTAATATTCATTCTCCTCAGAACATCCTTCTTCAAACAAATTGGTCAAGCCGGAAACTTCCGATCCCTGCTTGTAGACTCCATAGACGCCCTCTCCTCATTCCACACCTGGGATATCGACGGTATTGCTGATACCGTAGTAAAATCGATAAGTAAGTTAAACCTTAATCCCTTCAAACTCGAAATCGATATACACCAAAAATAATACAAAAACCGAACTCTTAACCTTCTATATTTTTTTATGAATTTCTTGCAGCGTCGTATCCTGAAATTATCAACAAAATCAAATCATCGTAAAATCCATAAAAAAAATCCCAGTAAACCTAGTTATTTTTTTATTCTGGAATACTCAATTCAATAGCTGGGCTATTAATTCCCTAAAACATAAAAAAGAAAATCATACTAACATTATTTATTCAACTAAAAAACTTTTAAATAATTTATTATACAAAAATGCCAGAATAAAAAGCATTAAAATATTTTTGCTATCGACAAATCAAATTGGTAAATAATATTAATTATTCAAGCCATTGTACATGTGACTCATTGACAGACATGCCAACGAATATTTTTTTCCCCATTTTTTAAAACAAATTTTCCTTAAAAAGTTAAATGATCACTCATCTCTCATCATCGTCATAAAAATAAATGCCTCAAAAAAAAAAACTTTTGTTTTCGTAATTTTTACACATGCACTGCCTATGCCTATGGCCCTATAGACAAGTTCAAACTTAATATATATTGCTTTACATGTAATAATTATAACCTTGGCATTGACATCTCATCTTTTTATCTCTCCTTTTATCTCACTTTTATCGTGGAATGAGCCAAACAACCAGTAAAAAAAATCAAAGCAATGATGCGATGTAGTAAAGTAATAAGCATGATGATTAACAAGTACAAAAAATTCTCCAATCACAACCGCATACATTTGGACCATAATATTCTTGTATACTGAAAGTGAACTTCATAAAGTAAAATAGCCGGTGTGGTGGTCGGTGGTGCATAGCAGATCTGCGAATCAAGTAATCATAATCAACCATCATGTCTATGATCTTGGTGAATATTACCAATGTCATCAGTCATCATGGAACAAAAATAACGTATTATTATATCAGAGGACAAAAAAAACATGGACAAGGTCATAGTAGTCAAGTCAGAGTACAAAAATTACTTTTAATTATACGTTTTTACAAACAACATTGTTTTCATGCAAAAAACAGAGTAAACATTTTTATCCGGTTCCTTTTTTTTGATAGAATGTATTAAATCCGTTCTGACTCTAAAGCCACTACACTGCACTCAGCCACCTGCACCCATTCCAATTAAAAATGATAATGAGATGAAATAATTACTCCACAAACTTTTTATCCATAATCCTCACCTAAACCAATAATGTAATTGGGATGGTTCCTAAAAAATACACAAATACCATTAATACTCATGTCATGTATACTGACAAGCTATCATGTATTATGAATGGAATGACGTGTGTATGATTTTTTGGTTAAATATTTTGAGGGAATTGACCTCTTCTCATATTTGAAGACAAATCACATTGAAATGAATTCCAAGTGGTGTTTTTTTGGAAAGTGATCTGATGAGATGATAAGCTACCCTGTGTACAAAAAAATTTGAACTTTGAATCTCATCTCATCAATATACTGCAATTACTGTACTGTATTTTTTTTTAAATGTATCCTTAACAGTTATGTAAATTTCACTGTACAATATGCATACTTATTTACGTTTCTCGTTTGGCTTGGCATGGGTTCAAAGTTCGGAAACATTCGCTGCTGCTGGTTTTGTCCACAAATTTATTATTATTTTTTGTGTTGTAAAATTGAATGTGATGAACATCTTTTCAAAATTAAAAAAAGGAGTTTTTCTGTCTGTCTAGTCGAAAAGATTTTTAGTAGCATAATAGCATAAATGACAAGTATTCATTCACATTCAAAAAAAATAATGCATGTTGTGGTCGTTGGGGATCTTGGCAGTTGGCAATGGAATGGTGCTCTGATTCTGAGAATAATTTGGCATTATAATTATAAGAAGCCGGTGTGGTGTGGTATATGGTTTTCTACTTTTAAGTATTTTACATAGTGCACAGTGCACAAATAGCACATTATCATGCCATGCCACACATTTCATGGAGATATATGAATATTAAGTTGAAAAAGAAGAGTAATTTTCACTTTTAAGTTTAAAAAGCCGGTCACCGGACCGGCAACTGGCAACTGGGATATTCTTGGACATGGTCACTAGTATTAAAATGAAGAATATCTCTACTAAAAAAAAATTATACGTCTAAAAATATGAAATCTTCTGAAATCCAAGGATGTTTTTAGCTTATTTGGCAACCACACCTCTATCCACATCCACACATCAAAATTGCAACACGTATGGACATAATAGGTATAATGAATGTGTTGAGGGGTCAGGGTTATGAGTAGAAAAAAAAATGCACTTGCTAAACTAATTGCTTCTTTTGATGGTATGGTGTGGAAGGTGGTGGTGGTGGATTGGGATGATGATGAGATGATGAACAAAATTGTAAGAGAATCAAGCAAGACAAGTTTTAACATGAGTGCATCTTAAAACCAGATTTTTTTTCAAGAGAAGAATAGGTCATTAGAATAATACAAGAAAAAAAAATATAAAGATGAAGATGAGTAGTTCGGTGGTAGTGGGGCCGAGGAGTCGGTCAGTTGCAGTCAGTTTTTTCCTATTGCGTTTTAAAAAGATAAAAGTTTTTTAATATAATCTATACGACTTGATATACAGCTTATATTCCAATATAAGAACTTGTGTACACTCCTTGTTCACAACTCACGACCAAGTAGATGGATGGATGGTGGATCGGATGTTGGAAAGTTGGAATGTGGAAGTGGTACCACCACAGCATAAGCAGTGTTGTGTTCACTGCACACAGTAAAGTTATAAAAAAAGGTTGTAAAGCTATAAGTAAACCAGCGAATATGAAGAATACGCTTAAAAAAAATAATATCTGTTATGAGAACACTGAACATTTGAACAGAGTTGCGTTGGAGTTGGTTGTGATACGCTGCTCCGTATTATTTCGGTTATATTCATGAGAGTTTACTGAGAGGGGAGCTTCTTCTTCGTCTTTTTTGGCATGCCCTTCTTGTATTTTTCTGTGTTGCTAGCTGGTGTGGTCATGATGATGATGATGACGACGATGCGATGTCACGTAGTCATGTGAGGAGTCTTTTTTACTGTGCCTCTGTTCTTTTCTGTGTGGACTTTACTTTCTTCGCCTTGTATATTGAGATGGAATTCTTTCCACTACTTCACCAAATAGTTCTCCATGCAATGCACTTGCTAATGCTCAGTTTCACTTTGGATTTACAGCCATCAACAGCAGCCCTGCCCTTGGTACTTTTCCATTTTGCTTCAAAAGAAGAATCATCTTTTTCAAGGTAAGCCTGTGTAAATGAATACACCGCCATTTTAGATACAAGGTTTCCATACTAAAAAAATATATATAGTTTTTAAATAAGTTGGAAATAAAAGTGCATTAGGAAATTTGGTTAGTGACATGACACTGAACACTGTTTCCAAGTTTACTGGAATTTCCAAGAAAAAAAATTTGGATTGGAGCAGAGGCCATAATTTTTATACCCGGTTTATTTATTGGTTGGTTTTTTTTTTGTGTTTTTTTTTGTAAAGGTAAATTAGCAACATGACTACTTACTTCAGCTACCCACCCCAAGAGCTCCAAGACGAGCTTCGTCAAATCGCCAACCAGATCACCACTCCTGGAAAGGGTATCTTGGCGGCTGATGAGTCTGTTTCCACTTTGGGCAAGCGTTTTTCCGACATTGGGGTTGAGAATACTGATGAGAATCGGAGGACCTATCGTCAGCTTCTTTTTACCACTGATAAGGAGATCAGCAGTTACATCAGTGGAGTGATCCTCTTCCATGAGACTCTCTACCAGAAGGCTGATGATGGTACCCCATTCGTTAAGAAGATCCAAGACTTGGGAATCCTTCCTGGAATTAAGGTTGACACGGGAGTGGTGAATTTAATGGGAAGTGATGGAGAGTCGACTACCCAAGGATTGGACAAGTTGGGGGAAAGGTGCGCCCAGTACAAAAAGGATGGCTGCCAGTTTGCCAAGTGGAGGAGCGTCTTGAAAATTGGAAAGAATACACCAAGTTATCAAGCTATTATGGAGAATGCTAATGTGTTGGCGAGATATGCATCAATTTGTCAGATGAATGGACTTGTTCCTATTGTCGAACCTGAGGTAAGTTAAAAAAAAAATATATTGTGTAAAATATAATGTGTATAATTTATGGATAGAGTTTTAAATGAGTTGTCTGGGTGATTTGGTTACTTAGGTTCTTCCCGATGGAGACCATGACTTGGAACGGGCTCAAAAGGTGACAGAAACGGTGTTAGCTTTCACATACAAGGCACTTCAGGATCATCACGTGTTTTTGGAAGGTACCCTTCTCAAGCCAAACATGGTCACTGCTGGACAATCTTGCCCAACCAAGTTCACTCCACAGCAAAACGCCAAAGCCACTGTTACTGCACTTGGAAGAACTGTTCCAGTTGCTGTTCCCGGTAAATAAAAAACAAACAAATTATTATAAATCGTCATTAAATATTACCACACTAATTTTAATAATAACACTTTACTTTTTTATTTAATTCCAGGGGTTGTCTTCTTGTCTGGTGGTCAGTCTGAGGAGGAAGCTACCGTTAATCTGTGCGAAATCAATAAGGTTGACGCCAAGAGACCCTGGGCTCTCACTTTCAGCTATGGCCGTGCCCTTCAGGCATCTGCATTGAAGGCTTGGGGAGGAAAACCTGAAAACGTAAAGGCTGGACAAGATGAACTCCTCAAGAGAGCAAAGGTAAACTACCCACATTACAATTACCATTTATTTTTTAGTAGTTTTTATTTTGTAGTTTAACTGCTTGGGTACTAGTGAGTTTGTACCCCAAAAATAATTTTGCATTTATAATTTGAAATTAATCGCTTTTTAAATATCATGTGCACTACCTCACCTTCACCTTTATCATCATCACTCTGTCTGTTAATATGACACGATACGGATATTTAACTTCCGTCACCTCGCGACACCACCATCAAACTCACGTCCCACACGTCACACAGGCTAATAGCTTGGCGTGCCAGGCCAAGTATGTGCCTGGGAGTATTCCCAGCCTTGCCTCAGCCAAAAGCAATTTTGTGCAGGCCCATAGCTACTAAAAAAAACATCGACAATAAACCAACATTTAATCAACAAACCTTTGTAATTAGCAATTAGTAGATATATTATTTATATAATTTACTTTTTCTCAAATCTACACTTCACTTCTCTAAATTAATATCAATATCACTTCTTAATTTTCAACTCAATCAAATCTACAAGCTAATTAACTAACTGATCATTTTTAAAAACTGTCGCTATCTTCACTTCAGAACTTTCATATCAATATTCAATTTTATTTTATACTCAATCAAATCTACTAACTCTCTAATTTTAACTGCTATTCTATCTAAATTATTTTTTTAAATTGCTTAGTAATTAATTCCACTGTTCAATTTTTTTTACTCCCCAATCTCCAGGCAAACAGCGAAGCAGCGTTAGGAAAATACGTCGCCGGAACCGTTGTCGGAGCTGCAGCAGCAAAGGATCTTTTCGTCAAGGATCATAAATACTAAAAAACTTTTAAAAAATCTCTGTCTGTTCTCTAAAAAAATTATATTACAAATCAATCATACATACTTAGATGCTATACTAGAAAAAAAACCACCACCTCAAAATATATTACTGCATATATAAATATATATTATCCAGTAAAATAAATAGCATTGCACAGAAATATATCCAATCAATCAAACAAACAGAAAGAATCATTAGTAAATTATTATAACAATCATAAATCCAAATGTGAAGAGAAGTATGTAATTTCCAAAGTATGCAAAGTAGAAAAAGCAAAGTAATTATTGTAACTGTCGAGATATAAAAAAATGATCTATCTTATAAATCTATATTCCTAGAAAAACAATTAGTTTTGATGAAAAATAATATGTGATTGTATTGCATTCTAAAAAAATGAGTTGAATGAATCGAAAGTAACAAAAAAAAGATGTTCGGTCGAAGAGCAGCAAAGAACAATAAAAAAATTATCGCTACAAAAAATATTTTTCATTAAAATTTTTAACTGAGATTCATTTTTTATTTAGCATCATCATTCTTCCTTTTAAGTGTTATGACCAGAATAATTAACAAACTGCTGACTTTTAGCATAAAACGATAATTAAGTATTTTTTTGTAGAAAAGTGGAAAATTAGAAGTTTAGAAGAAAGAAATATAGACTTTAAAATTAAATCTGAGAGGATAGCATTTAAAACATATTTTTGGATTGGTTGAAACATTAGAAATAATTTGGCTTGAGATTTTTGGCTAATTAGTAGACAATTAGATGAGCACCATGGAAGGGATCTCAGGAAAGGGATGTGCTTAATCAATCAAACATCTTCTGTTCAGACAGCCAGTGCCACATCATTAGGGCCTCTGTAAAAAATTAAAAATAAATAGTGACAGTTATCTATTAACATTTAGGATTTTTTTTTTTCCTTTAATAGAAGGAATATTTAATTATTATATGATTAGCTTACCTGTATTTTCAATATCACCGGGAGGATCATTTTCCTTACATTCGACCATCTTGGTTTCATCACTTATGACGTACTTAGACTTGTCTTCAGTGGGACCGAAGGTATGTTGAAGGATGTACTGTGGTGGCCCCTGAGGAAGCATGGGTTTCAAGTATTCCACAACAAAAAGCGGTCCAATTGGTATCCGCACGTTTGGAGATTGAAACATGACGCGAGTCCCAATCGGAAACTTATGAGGGGTCCGATTAGCTTCATCGTCGAAGTTGCGGCGTTGACCGCCACGAGAGGGTCCAGGTGGAGAGGTTGGGGGAGGATTAACCATCTTGGACGACGAAATAATCTTCAAACCACTTTAATAAATAGTTTAAGAGAAGAAAAATAGTTTTAATTGTTGAGTTTATTAGAAAATAGGGGTGATAATAAGTTATAGTAGTAATTAAGTTAACTACTTACCGATTTAAATGAAGAAATATCACTAATTATTGATCAGTAGTAATCCTTTACACTACTCAACCGGCTAAATTCTAATCACCTGTAATCTATTAATGATAATAATAGTTAATCACCTTCAAAATCTACCAAAATAACTACTACTACCAATAATAACAACTACCCCCACCACTAAATATTTTTTCCCCGTTAAATAACTGCTTACTCTAACGGATCATCAAATCAGCTGTCAGTTAAATTAACTACAGTGTCAACAATACTTAAATGGATGTTTAAAACCAAAAAAACTACTATTTTACCATTTTATCTACCACCAATCTCCTCTAAATATCCATTTAACCCTATTTACCTCAATGCAATTAAAAGGGATTCCCCAACAATTAAAATAAATAGCTCAATAATCAGACACCACCGCAGTAAAAATTAAAAGAGCACCGCTGTTTATTATTTTAATAGCTTACCCCGCCTAAACAGATGTTTTTAACAATTAAAAATTACCACCTCAAAATAATTTTTAAACAGAAAAAAATAGGTTAACAGGTAATTATTTTAGAAATTCTGTCGCAGAACACAAAAAGGTAAAAAAAAACCTTCTCTCAAAAAATCTCATGAAAAAAGCCGATCTCCCAAAATTCACAGATCTCTTTTGACTTGGATTTCTCTCTGTTCCTCTTTTTTTTAGTTGATCAAGCAGGCTGAAGGATTTTCTGAAGCATGCGTTCCACAACTTGAATCTGTACACCTTTCTTGGTTGCTACACAAAAAATAACAC
>JAQIWN010004604.1:0-10973 GCA_034699025.1 Entomobrya cf. arborea Gr-Col-00668 | reverse complement strand
CATATGGACACTCCACCCTCACTTGCACTCCTCCCACGGTTGCTTTTGTTTTTGGAAACACAAAGTTTCCATATTGGGCATTCTTTAAAGTACTCTCAGGGCAGAAAACATTGTCATCATTTAAACATGCTATGAAAATAGCAAAACGTCAAAAAAAATTAATTGCGAGGAAAAGATTAATAGATTTCTGTGCCTTTAATATATGCGATTAATTCTGCAAATTTCAGGTTTTGGATTTACAAAAATAATCTGCAGTCCTATGAAGTATAAAATAAGTACACTTACCCCCAACTTCAAGACCCAAACCATGAGCGCACATTAAGAAAACAATGAAAGCTTTGTTCAACATTTTCGGTTTCGAGTGTAGTGGTAAGGCCCGGAATGAATGAAACTTGTTGACTAAAATATGTATCACCCTGACCTCAATTCGTCAGAACGTGTTGTAGACTGATGGAAAATCAAGGGATGAAGGAGGCTATGTGTACTGTTTTAATCATTGATATTGTTCAAACTAATATTATTGGTGTAATGAGAAAAGTAATGCACTTGAACGAGATTGCTAAATTGCACCGGCAATAAAACCGTAGGGTATTATTGTTTCCAGAATCAATTTACGTTACAGTGATCACCTTGAAACGACCTGGTAGTAGTGAAACTGATTTTATTTGTTTATTAAATAAGTGTAGCTATACTGTAGTCAAACAATAAAACAAAGAGTACCAATATAATATTTTTTCATCATCTAATATTTAAATGGTATAAAATTAAAAATAAAATACATAAATAATATAAACTTAAGTCATAAAACACTGGAACTAGGATTTTATGATTACATTGATATTTTTCTGCCTATTTCGTACAAAACCCGTAAAAAGAAATGGCGAACACGTAAAACTAACTCAAAACCAAGTGACATTCTCTCAATCAAATTGCAAGTGTTGTTTCATGTGAAGGTGGAGATAGACCGTCCCTGGTTTCCCTTTCCAGACCCATAATTGATACCGGAACAATTGCACATGCGATATCTCGTCCATTTTCAGCTTTGATGATAACTCGGATATCCGGGCTCAACGAAGGTAGGGTAGGACGAACAAAGATTGATGTCCGATACCGATAGGGATAAAAGGGCTGAACTGGACATGTAATATGCTCAGAGGTACACAAATCCTAAAAATCACAGAAAGAGATTTACATTTGATATTAAACACTTTGCAAACATGCCGGTCTCATTGATATCTCAATAAACTGAAGTTAATTATCTTGCAATGAGAGTTTTAATTATAGGTTTATGTAATCTTACCTGAGGTTCTCCCAAAGTCAATGGAGCAAACCACCTGGTGAAAATTGCGCTCAGTGATCCTTCCAAGCTCACTGCTGGAATATTAGAGATAAACTCTAAATCCAGTGTGACGTTTTCCCCTCGGGTTAAATGACATCTTCCCCTTTCTCCAATGCAAGGGTAAAGGAGTAATCTTGTCATCACACCTTCCATGCCGGCACTGCATTGTTTAAATGGGTAGTGCAATGGGTAGCGCTGTAGCACATCGGGACTTGTGACAACTTTAGTGTAATTTTCACGTTCGGTCCCCCACCCCCAAGAAAATCCTGGAAATCCAAGTGACAGCACTTGAGTGAATTGTAACGAAACTATCGATAAAAAGATAACTTTGGACACTGACTTCATGGTGGAATGCATGGCGTTACAAAAAACAGGTAAATCAAAGAAAAAAATTGAACTTCTTAAGATTTGATTAGAAGATGCTAAAGCAATAGTCAACAATAGACTTGTTTAAATTTTCAAAATTCAACCACAATTTATGAGCTCCCCTTTGGTGGTGGTGTTGTCGCTATCAGCTCTAAAAATGTATTGCTCACTAGCCAGTGTACTACATGCTCCACGATAAAGAAGCTGAATAAGAATTCAAGTTAACAGCTTTTTTGGAGAAGTGCTACTGTCTTGGAAAGTTAGCCTTGATTTTTATAGCTGCTATCTTTAGAAGATTGCCCATTCATCATTCCATATGAGCAAGGGCGAATGATTAGGGATAAAACAAAAGAAATCTTATGAATTGTGAGTACCACTCCAGATAGCGTACAGTTTTGTCCTTATGGACATCCGGAGGTCTTTATATGCTTCATGCAATGATGTATATTTTGTGTTTGTCTTTGTATTCATTTGTTAGGGTGTAGGGTTATCTACGTTAAAACTTGTTTCTGGGGAGGCTAGGCAAGGGAAAGTCTTCAGTTTTCATCATTTATGAATGAGTGTGTGCAATACGTCAGCGATCGGTCAATAGTCTGTGTGAGATAGTAAACATCCCATTGATTCCAGGAGTAACTCAAAGATAAAAGATGTAATTATCTCATGATGACAATGATACAAGAGGCAATGCGGAAACCCTACTAACCTTATGTAGTCATTGTGTCTGTTTGTCTACTTTAATATTCCATTGGTCATTTTATGAACTATTTTTCAAGTTTTCTGGAGATTTTGTTCTTGGGTAAAGCATGCTTGTATGCAATGCAATGGTATCCTGTAATTTTACTTATGATTTTCCATTGAACTTGCACTACAAACTGCAGTTGCTTTATTGTATTGATGTTCAACTGGAATTTTATTTTCTAAGAGCTAAGAATGAAGAATCTGCTACTTCATTACACTCGAAAATTATAAAGTGTTTCATTTCATTTTCGTTAGAATTTAGCCGCTTCATACGCAACCTTCTAAAAAGTTAATTAGAACAATACTTCCTTGTGTAGGTAATGTACACGTGTGACATGTTCCATTACATCAAGGGCATTGGCATTGCATTTGTTACTAAACCTGAAAAAAAATGTAACAAATGTCCCTAACCTACTAAATATTTGTTGTTGTTTTTAGTATTTAAAATAAATCGGTTTCAAAAAAATTCCACAAAAACTTGTCAAGTTCAGCCACCCAAACAAACTATCATTATCGTATTATCAATACCATTTTAGAAAGCATATAACGTAAAATGAATGAGTCGAGTGGCTCAACCCTACGATTAACTTGATGGACTCAGTGACCCAAAGGCGATGAAAAAATATTGCATTTATGTAGAATGACACATACTAATGCCACTACCATGAATTAATCACCATCAGATTTTTCGGATAATTTTGTAAATGAAAGCGAATGGAAAGTAAAAATTATGGTATAAAATGTACTAAAAGATTTAAAAGAAAGACATGCGCATGCAACATGCATCATTAGGCAAAAAAAAGAAGATTATTTAATTGACCTGATTAAAGAATTTTTCATTTTCATAGATTGTAGTGTTTTTATAAAGTTACGTAAAACGTCAAAATAGGAAGAATGAATAACAAAATATCTAGTCTGATCCCATTCGCAGCGGATTCACACTTACTGCCGTCGTCTGTGGGTGGGATAATGGGTCCACTTCCGTTCAATGGAACTGTAGTTCTCATCATCCAGTCCAGAGCTTCGTCACTCATTTGGTTAGAGCGCATAAACGTTCCCACTTGTTTTCGTATTTTCTCTTGATAATCATTTAGGTAGTCCAACTGAGCAAATAAATCATTTTTATCTACTTTGTTTGTTTTGTAGTTGCAAGTAAAAATTACTAGTTTATGTACATAAAGTATATAGACGTAATAATTAAAAAGGAAAGTAAAAAATAACACTTCATACTAATGGGCACATACTTCGTCTTCAGTTAACAAAGAGAAATCCATTAGTTTGTGATCATACGGAACTAAAGTGAGATCCTCAAACCCCAAATATCCTCTGTTTTGAAAGTTATGTTCGAGTGTGACATTTTTGACGCGAATGACATTTTCGAGCCTGATGCCAAATGCATTATCTTCGTAATAACCTGGCTCTATTTAAACAACATAAATACAAATATTTTCCTTGCCTTAAATATGGACACGCGCACGCGTGATAGACTTTTTCCTGAACCAATGTAAGCAAGAGAGTTCTAGTAAATTGTAGAATGAATTTAATTGATATACCATTCGAAGTGAAGAAGTTTTCACGTAGTCCGGGGTCTTGTGCATTATGACCACCACCAATTCCGAAAGGTCCTTCGTGAACATTCAAGAAGCTGCCAACGCCATGACCTACATATGTATATTTTCTATGAAAAATTCTTTTTTGTAAACACATAAAGCTTTTATGAAATGCTTTCAACAATGAGTAATTTGAAAACATTTTAAGCTTCAGATGATACATTTCACGAGTTTTTATAACGCAGCATATAACTTCGTGCTATTTGTAATGTTCCCAAAATTTTACCTGTTCCATGGTTGTAGTCGAGTCCGCCCTCCCACAGAAACTGTCTATGATGTAATAAAAACATAGAATAGTTTATTGATCTCCATTTATAAAATATTTTGTGATATAAAAATTCGTGAAAGTATATATGTTACAATAGATTCACCTTGCAAAACTGTCTAGTCGACTACCAACCATCCGGTTAGGGAAAATTGCTCTGGCCAAGGCAATATGGCCTTTCAAAACTCTTGTGTAGCAATCTTTTTGATAGGCACTTGGAACACCCAAGTGAATGGTTCTCGTTATATCAGTTGTGCCATCCCTTTAATATTCATGGAAAAGTATTGTTTTTATGAAATTTTATTTAATTTGGTTGTCTTGAAGTCAGAGTCTAGTCCAATCTCATTGATGATAGAAGACAAAAATAATTTACTTGTAAAGTCCACCAGAATCAAGAAGGTACATGTCATTTGGATAAAGTTTCCTATTTGTTTCTGGAGTTGGCATGTAATGTATTATAGCACCATTTTCTCCAGCAGCGGAAATAGCTGGGAAACTGTCATCTACAAAATTTTCTTGTTCCCTGTAAATTTTGAAGCAAACATGAAGTCTCTCCAAAACTTATATTATAAATTAAAATGTATAGCAATCAATAGTTACTGTCTAAATGAATGTAATTTATCAGCAGCAGAGATTTCAGTTATTTCAGTCCCTTTCCTCATCTCGATTTCTAGCCATGCGAAAAATTCGCAAAGGGCAGCTGAATCTCTTAACAGAGCATTTCTGTATCCTGACACTTCTGTCGGATTTTTAACTGCTTTCATTAGAGAAATCGGAGTTAGTTTCGAAATTCTTCTGGCGTCGTCAGTAATTTCTTGTTCTATAATGCGAACCAAGGCGTAGTTGGTGTTTGGAGTGTACCAAACTTTTTTCGTTGTTGCTGTCACCTTAAATAAATCAAAGAAATTTTATAATTTTATTTTTATTAGTGCAATTGTCATATGCACAGGATATAAGAAGGGTGCAGTATGTTACTTACAATAGTTTTTAATTGTGCAACGGTTTCATTATAATCGTGAATCTTAATTTCTGGAACGTTGAATTCCAATGTTGATTTGGTTGTGGGAGTAATTTTTGCTTGATCAATGAAAAAGTGAAATTCTGTATCAGTAACAAACACGTAAGCAAAGAAGGTAGAGCTGTATTGGATATCACTTCCACGAAGATTTAGAAGCCCTACGTAACGTATGTAAATGAGTATTAGTTAGTTTAATTATTTTATGGAATTACATAATTTGTATTGCATGTATGCAAATTAATTGGTGTTTTAAGTACATGCAACTTCATCCAGCTCAGTGACTACCAGAACAGTTGCGTCATTTTCCTCCATTTCTTGTCTAACATTTTTAACCTTTTCTTCAGTCTTTTTTCCGGAAAACTCTAATCCAAGGTCAAACACAGCATCAGTTCCACATGCGGGTCTTTCATCCTTCCATACTTCGTCTACTAAATTATTTTCGATGGCTACCAATTCCTTTCCACTTAATTTTAGTTCTGCACTCATGCTATCCCATTGTCGCTTTGAATACAAAGTGGGATCCACCCCAATCCTTGCCCCTGCTTGTAAATTATCCTTTAACCATTGCGACTGTGACGGAACGCCAGGTTGACCTATTAAAAAGGTTATTTTTATAAAACCTTAATTTTCAAATTAAGAGCTTTCACTTTTCTAGTTTACCTTCTTTCATTAAATCCCAAAATTCAGGTAATTCTTTTTCTGCCTGCAGAAAATATCTCCCATCCGTCCAAAGAAGAGACTTATTCGCTGTAACGATCGCAGTTCCCGCGGATCCCGTAAAACCGGATATGAAAGCTCTCCGCTCGTGACATTCTGCTATGAATTCACTCTGAGAAAGAAAAAATTACATAGATGAGTAATTTTAAATGAAGAGTGTACGCACGCAGCTTACTTATAAAATGTTCTCACATAATGTTCATCCCCAGAAGGAACAATATACCCATCTATGGAATTCTGTTCCAGTAAAAGTCTTAAAGATGCGATGATTATTGTAAAATTTCCGGCGATGTACATCTTGATTTTTGCTGAATTGGTTTATTTGAAAGCCCAGTTTCAAGGGGGCACTGGGGAAATATTTTTTTACTGAAGAAATAATTTGCGAACCTAGATCACAACTCTGAACTGTTAATATGAAAACATTCGTCCTTCTGCGAGTAGAAACTGACTTTTTCAGACGTTGTATCATTCATGATCATGATAATCAACCTATCACGTTCATGTTCAAGTATGTAAATATACGCAGCGACAGAATAGTTGTAAATCATATTCAGCGAAATAACGTTATCATTATCAGTTGAATTAAATCACGATGATATTTTGATCAATCAAAATTTTTACTGCTAAGAATTCCAAAAAATGACTGATAAAATGTGACAACTTTACAGCTGCAGCTTGGTCGTGTGTGTAAAGCAAACCCATAATCAACGTCAAGGATTTTACGGTCACCAGTTTAATTTTGAAGGACTAAATTATGTATATTTCGGATACATTTATGCATATACTTTTTACTAATACCTAAACTTTCTATAGTTCATGTAACTCTTCAATTGAAATGCAAATTATGGTAAGTTTATGCAATGCAGCTTTAAAAATATCTACAGATTTCGCTATGTGCAGGCAGGTGAATGGAAGCATAGCAAAACAACTTTGAAAGCAATGTTTACCAAATTTATGCTTATCAATCAATAAGCTTACATGTCATCGACTCTACTGAACTCTGAAATGCTGAAAGGAAAATTATTCATAGAAAGTTTTCTGTCTTTTATTTCGACAAAAGTTCCATGATCATTTGAGCAATATTACAAATACAAAGAAAACACATGCGAAAAGTTTTGAGTAAATAAATGCAAATAAATACACGTACATATCAACTAAAATTGAATACGAAGAACTGGCGAATTAAGTTCCATTGTTTGATATCAGGTGTGTTGTTAGCTTTGATTATAAAGGTGGCGTCTCCTTTATAATCCATTCATAAGCTGGGTCGTTAGGAAAATTGTCTTTGACGTATTTACCTACAATATTGCGGCACTTTTCCTGGTAATCATTCAAGTATTCTATCTAAAATACACAAAAATTAGTTAGGGATAAACTGGCTACTGGCTCGGTAACAATCGTTGCATGTATAAATACATTATGTAGTATAAAAATGCAGTTGCTTACCTCTGCCTTTGTTAAGAGAGATTTTTTAATCAATTTGTGTTGATACGGGAGAAAGGTCATATCCTCAATGGCAAGGAAAGGTCGCCCATTTTTACCAGTTACGGTGGAGTTAACGACACGCACGATGTTTTCCAAGCGGATTCCGAATGAGCCTTCCTCGTAATATCCAGGCTCTATTTGATAATTAGTTATTATACTTCCAATTAATAAACGATTAATAAGCATGCATGTATGAATATTTGCATATCATCTAACCATTTGACGTCAACATATTTTCACGAAGCCCTTGGTCATCGGGTGCCAAACTGTAGTCATACGAAAGTCTGGATGGTCCTTCGTGAACATTTATGCCGATTCCATGACCTGTTCCATGTCCATAATCCAGTCCAGCTACGATTGAAAAATGAATACGAGATGACGCAAAAATGTCGATAATTAAGATTAAAAAACTTTTTAAACTGATCATATTTGTTCTTACCTTCCCATAAAAACCTCCTTGCAAACGAATCTATACGATTTCCTATGGTGTACATTGGAAATACTGCCTGGGCCACAGCGATTTGGCCTTTCAATACCCTCGTGTAGCATTCTCGCTGATGGTCAGAGGGAACGCCAAAATGAAATGTCCTAGTGATGTCCGTCGTTCCGTCACTGATTTTCATTGTGAACAATATAGTTGTATGGTTATGATTTTCATAAACAATTTAAACTGAACAACCCAAATTATTTATTGATAAGCTTACCGGTAAGTCGCTCCAGCATCAACAAGAAACATACTAAAAGGTGTGACCCGTTTATTAGTTTCATTGGTAGGTCGGTAATGTATAATCGCTCCATTAGAGTCCACTCCAGCTATCGTTGTAAAGCTTGTTGTAAGGAACATGTCAGACTCGCTAAAATGAATGATCACGTATGATTTCATTACTGCAATTTTTTCTCCATGAATAATAATGCACTTAGCAATAATTGTATGCGTACTTTCGGATCTTCATCAGTTCATCAGATGCGGATAGCTCGGTGACATATTGACCATGAAGTACGGCATTCTCAACCCAAGCGTAAAATCTAGCAAGAAATGCAGCATCTCTAATCAATGCGTTTTTAACGCCTTCGATTTCTCTTGAATTCTTCACTGCCTTCATTAGAATGATAGGAGAAAGCTCAATGATTCGTCTTTCATTCGGGACTAGACTGACTAGACTATAGCTGGAGGTTTTGTCAAGTAATATCTTTTCGGTTGTAGTTTTAACCTAAAAATGAATGTAGCCTATTAATACACCGTTCCGAGCCACTGAACGTGGCATACTTTCTTATATTTGAAGCTTTATTGCATAAAATAATTCACCAGATTTTCCAGATTTTTAGTGACTTGCTCGTAACTGTAAATAGTTCCACCATCTTGTTCTATCAGCCCTTTGATTTCTGGACTAATTTTTGTAGAATCTACAAATAAATCGAATCCGACTGTTTTGACAATCACAAATGACAAGAACAAAGCCGCTGATGGAATGTCATTTCCACGTAAATTTAATAACCCTGAAATGTAATTTTTGCAAATAAAAGTTAAATAGTTTCCTCCAAAATTGTAAATTATGAATAAAAAACTCTTTCGTATCTAAATACACTCTATAGTTTTCAAAAGCTTTTTTTCTAAAAATTAATTTGAAATCTATTTTATAGGCTACATATATCCAACTTCATTGCTAAATTGAATCACTCACATGCAATATCATCTAACTGAACCAGCACCACACCTGCGGCTCCCTTGTCCGACATTAATTTTCTGAGATCTTCTAGTTTGTCCACTGTCGATTTTCCAGTAAAGTTGACAGATACTGACACAATCGGTTGATTTGGACATGCTGGTCGTCCTTCATTATCATTGTCCCAAGTCAAGTCAACTAAATTTGTTTTAACTGGTTCTAGACGCTGGTTCGCACTATGTAAATTAGATTCCAAGCTGTTCCATGCAGTGTGACTAAACAACGACGGATCTACTCCCACAACCGCTCCAGGCCCAACGTTGTCTGCAAGATAGCGCTCCAATGACGGCGTTTCGTACAAACCTTAAAAATCAATGTCTCACATTACCCCAAAATACAATATAAAGGAATCTACTGTACATTCAACCAAATCAGTAAATATATTAATGTATTTACCTTCACGCATGAGTGTCCAGTTGTTGTCCAGCTCATCTCCAGCTTGAGTAAAATAACGGCCATCTGTCCACAACAATGCAGCCGATTGTGTTACAACAGCGATTCCTGAAGACCCGGAGAATCTGGAAATGAAACGAAGTCTTGCAGCGCACGCAGGAACTCGAGTACCCTAAATAAAAATTTGCTAAGATAATTACGCTATTCATAAAAACTGTATAAACTGTAAAAGTAGTAAAGAACACACTTGGTGTGCATCATTTAGGGGAATGATGTAGGCCGAAAGAAGAGTATCACCGACTATTGTAGTATTTTTCATTAACTCCCGTAGAAATAGCAGTCGTAACGTGGTATTTAATGCCACAAGCATTTTGGATGATTGGTAATTTTGCACGAACTTAAACTTACATGAAAGAATATAAATTTAAGGTTATAAATTTAGAGTTATAAATTAACGGTGAGCGAAACAGTTCACAACATTTCACAATTGCTTTAAAATTTGACGGTTTCTTGTCCGTCTCAAAGGTTAAAGAAGAATGAAAGATTGTAGCTTTGTCAGAACTAGCTCGCAAAATGATCACAATTACCTCTTTGTTTTCTGCATATTAACAACTGTTCAATGCCCATGTCATGCCTTGCCTTACATAATATTATGATAACAGTTCATAGGAAAAAAAGCTTCAAGTGTTAGTACTCAACTATATGGAAAGGTTCATAAATCAAATGATAAAGTTTGCAATGAATGGTTCATAAAAAATTCCAGTAATGATAGAGCTGGTAATGGTAAAGTTTAAACACAATGATCTATTTATTAAATTAAGTGTACTTTTTAACACTTACAATTATAACGTATTTTGCATTCATGTGTGCGTAAGTGAAAAGTGCTGATTTCTTGTAAAACAGATATATACGATATTGGAAACAAAGAATGACCATTGTTAATCTGTCTGAAGTCTGAACTGAAGTTTAAAGGATTTTTGTCTTTGTGTTCATTATCTCTCAAAGCTATATACATTTAATATCGTTCTTGAAATGGTTTAAATAGATAAATAAATTGTGATTTTATAAATGTAACAATAAAAGCAAACACGAGGAAAGTAGTAAAAGGGCTACAGAGTTATAAATTGTGCATTAGATTTGATAATGGTTAGATACGTTAATATTTCAAAATTTAACGAAATGACTAATGCTCCATGAAATTAAATCACTCCATTTGAATTTAGGATCTATTTATATCATACACAACAACTACTAAGTTTCCACACTTGGAAAATATATAAACTAAGTAATTGAATTTCAATAGTTGGCTTTTTTAGCC
>JAQIWN010004603.1:0-10974 GCA_034699025.1 Entomobrya cf. arborea Gr-Col-00668 | reverse complement strand
GTTGTTGGTTTCCGGTTGGCAAGATGTCAAAAAGTCTGTCCTAAATTCAAAAGTGGCTGCAATGGACATTTTTGTGTGTAATTTAATGGTTATCTCTTCTCTTTTCTGCTGTGCGAGTAAAGAACACCGTTTCTATCATTCTTCTGTAGTAAATGGAACACATTTACGTTAACTTTAAAAAAATGACACGTCAAGGTAAACGAACACGAAAATAGTAGTTTTTAGATGCGATGCAACATAAAGATGCTTTGGGTGGATTTGGGTGAATTAAAGACATAGTGTTACCGAAATTGGCATTGTCAGAAAAATTGACCCCGTTTAAACCATCTCACAAAAATCATTGCTCATTTTAAAGTTTTGATTGTAATTGAATATATGTTCTGCGTCTAAACAGATAGTTATAGTATGAAACGTATGAAAGATAAAATATTTTCAATGTCCATTCTTACGTTTAATTAGACTTTAATTTGAAACCGTAATCTTACGTACATGGTACATGTATGCATATACGAGAGATGTTAGACCGTAAAAGACTTTTGTGCTTTCCGCAGATTCATTTCATTATTATGCATGTATTAAACTTTGTCCAAAAGTGATGTCTTTTTTGTTCAGTCATAAAAAAGTTGTTTTTAAAAATGCAGGCGAAGAATTTCCGTTGTTCTGTTTCGCTTGAGGGACGCTCTATCCTGAATTCTCACGAATTTTCTCGAGAAATCCATGTGTGTTTTGTTTGCTTCTTAAGACATATCTGTATTCTTTCGTTTCACTATTTAGATTCTAACATAATATTGAACTTGTCCTATTTTCACATGATAAATTAGTCTTCTGTGTTGCATCAGTAAAGTGTAGTTTGCCACTAGAACACTACTTAATACACCATCGCATCAACAGGGCATTACATCAATAATACAATGCAATGGCTCCGCAAGGTACAATTTTACTCAAACAAGAAAACAATGAAGTTTGACTCGGCTTATCAACCACTGTACTATGACTGTACTGCTATGTTTGTGAGATCTCTTATCTTTTTCTTTTGAGCTGTTAGAGCCGAGCCGTGTGTATATTTTCTTACTATTTGAAACACACAACAGGTATTCCTGAAGCAAGAAAACGTGAGAACTAGCTGGAAACTACGAGAGCTACACACCCCCGCAATTAAAATTGCACGTGTTTGGCAGTTACTACTGCTCAATGATTTTTTGAGGAATGGTTTAACCAACAAACACTTCATTTTGCAAAGAACCATCATCATATCATTGAATCATGTTATCAAGCCAAATTTTGTAGCATTTATTTATACGGGGTAATCGGAGCTATTGTAGTTCGTTTAACAACAACTGGCCGTTTAATTGCTGACTTTGTGTATTAATTCATAATTGCTTTTTCTGGTTCATTCTACGGACTACTAGATACTATTTTTTTAAATACCCAACATAGCATTATTCAGTTCAAAAGCTGAGTTTTCTTTCGAACGATGACGTCAAAAGATTGACATTGATTGTAAATCTATCACAGTTTGATTCTATCTCTAATGCGATTTATAACAAAAAATATGAATCTACTCAGACTCAAGTAAAAACTAAAAACCTGTCAACCTGTAGATACGACGAATAAGAATTTGACCCAGTTAGTTGTAGTCGCAGAGGAAAAACCCAGTTCTACAGAATGTGCCTAATTCGGGTAACAAATCGCGAAGTTCCATGGAAAGAATTACAGTTTGTATGTATTTTCGTCAGCTCGTTGGAGTTCCCTGTTTCCAAATATAATTTTTGTCGTTTTTTATTATCATGCATGTTTGTGCGTAAATCTATTTCTATTCTAGTGATCAATGTACGATAAATGAATTTTTTAACATGATTGGCTTGGAATCGGAGAAAAATATTTGGTGTGCAATGTAGAATATATTGCCAGGTGTGGCACTATAAACTTTATATTGTATCCAACATCATACAACGCAACGTTGCGTTCGTAGTCTTGTTATGTCATAAATTCACAGGTAAAACGGCAACCGATGATGACCAACTGGGCAAAAGGTTTGTCCATTCAAACATTTTTATGCAATGTTTTTTTTCTTCAAAAATTCTAATTCCCTGTATTTCCCGGAACAAAATCAAAATTGCAAATGTATTCGTTAAAGCACAATGTACTCTTTTTAAGTGCTTTCCGTTCTCAATGTCAGTGATCATATTCCAAGAGAATGGAAGGCATTCTCGCGACATTTCACTCCCGAGAAAGTGGTGTCAGTTTTAGGAAGAGAGACCACTACCACTGGTACGTCACATGATATACTTGAACTTTTCCTTAAAAACAAACAATCCTCATCATCATCATCTCAATACATCATAGACATCCGGTAAAATATTTTCTCTTTAAATCTGATATTTCCAGTTCAGTTTGGTTAATGTATCTCTTCATGCAAGTACCTAGCCTTGCGCGATATGCACTGCATTTTCTGTAGGTCTCAATTCGAAATGTTCCTCCAGCTAAATTGAAACATCTCAATGATCAAATTACATTCATTCGCATCATAAACCTAAAATTTATCTTCTGAAAAAACACCAAAGAAATATTTATGTCTCCATCTGCGTCAGCAAGTTTTTTCATATTTTTCTTCTTCGACCCAATTCACTTGGTTTGGTTTTGGTATATTATGAGAGCCCAAAAGGATGAAGGAAGGAAAGGGAAAGCAAACACGCAGCTTTTTTTACTCTGGTCGCTCCGCTCTGTTGCTACTTCTCTTGACGAATGTATTAAAAATATAATGGATGGCTGATATATTTTTTTCTATTTTGCTTCGTCTCTTGTTTCTATCCCTAGTCCTTCAATTCACTTTTAGCTTTTCCTGGATTTCTGTGTTTTTCACTTCTCTGACTCTGATCACGATCCAATCCCATGCTACAATATGACGCGCTTTCATGATTCCATATGCTCCCTGCCGCTTCTGAAACTAAAGCTATTATACAAACAACCAAGGGGGAAAGTAACAGGAACAGGAGGAGGAAGGAACTTGAACATAGTAAAAAGCTAACAGCTAAACGAACTGAATTCAGAGAACAGCCAGAATTTCATTTGCGTTTCCAAACATAAAAGTAAAGTTTTTGTGTGGTGATGATGGTGTGTGTGGCGTGGCAAGTACAGTAGAAAGCACAAAAGTTCATATGTATTTCCCCCAAAGTTATAGCATATACCGAGAAATAATGCATTTCTGCTAGATGAAAGCACAAAGGGAAAAGTATAGTAGTAGGGGAACCACGTAATATCAATGTATGTATCTATCTTATGCATTTATGTCATCATACCAATATGGTTAGTGAAAGTACATGTTCAAAATTAACTAACTTTCATGTATGTTTTTTTTTACATAATTTTTTACTTCCTTCATTTCCCCAATTTAGTAAAAATTCTACACCAAATTTCCGCACAAATTAAAATCCTGTTCTTGAAGATTTTCATTTGTACAACCTTTTACCTTAAATGAGAAGATGGCCTATATGAACAACCCATTGAACACTGTTCACCATTCTCTTCGGTTGGGCTATTCCAATATTTTAAGTAAAATTGAGTGTGTATCGTATCGTCATTGCGAAAATTCAGTTACAGCACAGAGCACAGCAGCGAACATTTCTCATACTCATGATACCATATAAAAGGATATGAATGTATTGGGTTTTGGCTGTTGGCTTGACTGGTTCTTTTTATAATACGGAGTATTAGTAGGAAGGAGGAGGAGAAGTGCATACACTGATGGTAGCATAATAGTTGGATAGTTATAAACAATTTTCTTTTATAATATTATTATTTACTTCTTCCCTCTAAAAGCTTTAGGCGAAAGGGACGCTGAAAAGAGAAAGCGGAGGGCCATAAGCGCATAATGCACACACAGAACAGAGAACAGAACACAGAGCTACCGAACCGAGTTGAAAAGAAAGAGAGCTGACTGAGCTATATATAGTCAGGCAAGGCATCAGGCTAAACTGAACTACACCCGTACCTTCGATTTGTCATGAGTGACAAAAAACAAGGTCTCAAAAGAGAACTGCCAGCAGGCAAAAAGAGAAAGAGAACAAGCAAAGGAACGACTGCTCAATGTTCAATCACTCAAGTTTTCAACTTGGTGACAGGCAGCAGAGAAGGAGAAGAAAGTAGTGCCATATAACAAAAATAATATTTGCTCTTTCTCTTCACACTCACTCGAGAGAGGTGGTGAAAGTACTACAAAATACTCAAGTGGCAATATGCGCAAATTTTTACACTTTTTTACAACAAGAGCAGCAATGATTTTAACTACTCAAGGTTTTAATTGAATAAAAATCAATTTTTTTCACAAGGTTTCAACAGAAAATAGGTAAAATAAGAGAAAATATAAAATACATACATACATCTTTAAATAGTAATTTGTGATTCATTAACAATTAATATTTTTTCCAATATGTTTGGTGTAATTTTATAGGTATTACATTTGTTCAAAATGACGGGGCGTCCAAATCACAATGAATCGTTGCCGGTTTACAAACTCGTTGTGGTGGGGGATGGTGGCGTTGGCAAGTCCGCGTTAACCATTCAATTTTTCCAGAAGATGTTCGTTACAGATTATGATCCCACCATTGAGGATTCTTACATTCAGCATACAGATGTGGATGGGGTTTTATGTGTCCTTGATGGTAACCTTTAACTATAATACATTTGAATACATAACTAAAATGAAATGTCAAACTCATACTAATTTTTAAAGCGTGCGTTATATTTTTCTCTTTTCTTAAATTAATAGTTCTGGATACCGCAGGACAAGAAGAG
This sequence comes from Entomobrya cf. arborea Gr-Col-00668, assembly GCA_034699025.1. Taxonomy (NCBI): domain Eukaryota; kingdom Metazoa; phylum Arthropoda; class Collembola; order Entomobryomorpha; family Entomobryidae; genus Entomobrya; species Entomobrya cf. arborea Gr-Col-00668. The sequence goes on along the minus strand of JAQIWN010004603.1, from coordinate 6,180 downwards.
TTTTCAGCCATGAGAGAACAGTACATGAGAAAAGGAGACGGTTTTCTACTCGTCTACTCTGTGACGGATAGTCAAAGTTTTGAAAATATAATGCATTTTTACATCCAAATTCTCCGTGTCAAGGACCGTGAGTCTTATCCAATGCTTCTAGTCGCCAATAAAGTCGATCTCGTTCATTTGAGAAAAGTGACGGAAGAGCAAGGCTTAGAACTAAGTCGAAAATTAAATATCCCCTACATTGAGACCAGTGCTAAAGATCCTCCAGTGTCGGTTGACGACTGCTTTCATCAAATCGTCAGAATCATACGAAGTCACGGAACTGACCACAACAATCCCAAATCTTCAAAAAAGAGCTGTATCATTGCATAAACCAAGAAAAAAAAGAAACAAAAAGAAATGGAGTATTTTCCAGTTTATATACATAAAAAACTAACATACCATAATTGCATCTCATTTTAACTCTCATCACGATATATAAATAGATCTCCGATATAAGTATTCCAATATTTCGTACGAAATGCTGAAAAATGAAACACGTCACAATATATTCTTAAAATTAGTCAAGGTCGAAAAAGAACAGCTTACGTCATTTATAAATCGTTTATCAATGATGGAAGCTTTCCTTGCTGGATCTTGATTGATGAAACACTAACTATGCATGCAAAAATGCAACTTCCGCTACATTTATAAGCATGATAAAATCTTATAAATCAAACAAATCAACAAAACTATGCAAATTTTATAGTGCGTTTAAAAAAATACTCTTTAAATTTAAAGCAAGCACTGGCTCTTCTAGATAAGCTGTGAACGTAAACGTAAAGAAATGAAACGAGTTCTGTGAGAGATGTCGTTGTGTATTGTACAATCACTTAAAAAATGAAGTATATTATATTTTATAGGAGTACAACAATTAAAAGTAACATGTACTGTGAAATAATTTCTAAAGAAATTATTGAAACATAGATTTTAGAATCGATTATCGATGACTATAATGTTAAGTATACATACATATTACATACTATCCAACAACAGATCACTGTCATTCAACAAACCACCTCAGTTTTAAGTTTAGGTCAAGGTATTTTTTACTCGTCTTAAGCGGAGAGAAGATAATGAATTGGTTACTGAAATTTCAGAATCATTATTACTTTCAACTTAGCCTTTTTCCATAGTTCAACTCTTCAACTTATTTTTTACAAATAGCTGCTTCGCACATTTGATGAAAGTTAATTATAATTAGCAAACCGACTATTATTGATTAAAAATTCCTGATCGCCCTGAAATATGAGATGTTCATGCGATCATGCGATATATATTTAAATATATTTTAAGGTTATATATTATAGACGCATAAATAATTTGCATATACTCAAGTTTTGCATGGCAAAATATTGTTTTTTATACTTTGTAAAGCGATAGGAAAATCAATAGGTTTTCTAAATAAAAATTATTTTTAGATACTTTTAGGGAATACAGACGGGTAAAAAAAGTAATGTTAGCACAAGGGTATAAAGAGTAATGAGATTTTTTGTTTGCAGAGAGCTGTAAAGAAAACCAATTTTTTAAAAAATCGCAAGCTAATTTTTCCAGTTTAATATGTATTACCTCTAGTCATTCATTCATTGTGTCAACGTCAAGTATCTAGTCCAATAGCAAAGCTAAAGCCAAGTTGTGAGTAGCCAAATAAAATAGCTGGTATTTCGTATTTTTAGAATAAACCTCATGTATGCAATTTAGCTACCTTCATACGTAACTACAAATTTACATGTTGAGTTAACAAGGTGTGTCAAGTGTCAATGCCATCATATTTTAAAGGGAACCAAAATTCATGGTTGTTTATAAGCAAAGAAGCTTAAGATATAATATCAATTTTTATGACGAAAAAAAATGGAAAGAATTTATCATCTTATTGTGGATTTTTTTGAGATACAATATGTACCAAAGGAAAAGTTTGTAAAAAATTGTACATACAAAATATACAACAGTATTTATAGTCTCATCATCCAATCTTTAAAATCACTTATCAGAGGTATGTTTGTATGAAAAGAAGCAGAGTTTATTGGAGAAGAAAGCCAAAATTTTTGATGAGTGTAATTTATCTGTAGATTAACTCGTCACAAAATTGTGTACACTCTTCTTCTGGATCAAAATTTATTGTTACCTTTTAACCGAAAATATTGTGTTATAAATCCATGTATATGAACTATATTACTTTTACCGAAATAAATTATTATTACCTAAACACTCGAAATTTTAATGATGATGGTGACATGGAACATGGAACTGACTTCAGCTGGGTCCCATTCTTTAATCTCACGTTACCCCTACTGTATATTTCTTTATCGTGCCTGACTGACTACTGACCATTTATTTCCATCTCATAAAATCACAAAATGCATTGAACTTGAAGTATGCAACACTTTAAACGAGAATGTTGTCATTTTATTTAACCAACAAGTTAGTTGAGATTGCATCGCTCAACAACACAAAGGCATTTTTTTACATACATCCGATTATTACGAATTATTCATGACTGGAACTTTATGTAACCACATTACGACACCTTTGCACTCAGTGAATGAAAACATGAAGCTAAAATGCGTACGGCGTAAGTAGTCTATCACAAAGATAAAAGAGCATGACAATGACAAACTATTACATTATGGAAGATAAATGCAAAGTTTTTTAAAAATACGAACTAGACGTAAAATTATGTTCTTTTAAATATGTATTTATTTAATTTTTATTAAATAACGAAAGGTGAACTATTTTTCCGTATTTAAGGCTTGAATAAATTCTTCTAATTTTTCCTGGATCTGTCTCACACGTTCTGTAGGAGCAAACAAACACATACGAATGTTAAATATGTGTTGTACAGTCGTACATGATTGAAAGGCATGAGCAAAATCATGAAAATGTATTCAATATACTTACTTAAATCTTCCGCTAATTGGACACGCTTTCCAGTTAGTAATTGTATAAGTTTTTGCTTATCTTGGCCAAACTCTTCCAGCACCTCTTTTATTTCTTTTTCTAATCTTCTGGCTTCCCTATTGACTACTTGTTGTCTTAATGCGTTTGCGGTAACTTTAAGCATTTGCTGTATTCTCCAGAAAAGGACAACTTCGTTACAATCCATTTCCCCCTCCACCCCCTTAGAGTACATCCAATATCCTTTCCTACACTCGAACGCTTTGTTTAGGCTTTTACTAAGGAAATATTTTCTATAAACAGGGAACCACGTCTTTTTTATCAGTTCGTTGTCAACCTTGATCCCTTTACTTTCCAAATTCTTCCGTATCACCGTCATTTCTTCTTGACTTAGCATTGGAGAATGTTTTTGAGTGTGCGCAAGCAAATGCTCAGCTTCAGTCTTAACGGAGGCACAATGATTTTGCTCGTCTGTGGAATACTTCCATCTAAACCACTTCTCAAGGCTTCCAGGTCCAACAATGTCGTACATAAGGTTTTCTGATGAGGTCAGTCTATCCTTTAAACTTTCTTCTAAAAATCTTAATGCGTTATCCCACTGGTGCTTATCATGAACCGACCTATCCTCTAGTGTGTTTAACTGAATGACCCGCAAAACGTCTGGTGCTTTATCTTCCCACTCATGCCTTTGCAACGCAGTTTCCACAACTGCTGCCTTGAACGTATCAAAAATGTCGTCGTGGTTCTTTGAGCTCTTTGCCTTGTCTAAAAACTGGATAAACTTTTGCTTCAGAACTTCCCATCCCACCTCAACGCATTTTATAGGTAACTGCTGTTCCGCCCACTGCTTCAATCTAATGTCCACTGTTGTATTGAATGTATTTGCAGAACCAGATTGAGCGGCTGGAAGAAAGATGGTCTCAAACACGTGCAGGCTCATGCTCTCCCACAATTTTCTGGTGATAGACTCCTCCCACTCTTTGGCGGAAACTTGGGAAAGATTAACAACTTCATCTAGAATTTCACCTCTGGCTTTTTCAAACAGTTCATCCCGATCCAATTCCCTAAGCCGGGGAAAATTATTTTTCCACTCCGTTTCCAAATTAAATCTCATTGCTTTAAATCCATCTGCTTGTTGCTCTACTGTTTCACGGACCATTTTCCAGAAACATTCGCTAACGGCAAAGGAGAGGTTTTTGGTGGTAACATGTGTTGATCCTACTGCCTTGAATAATCTTGATCTCTTAAAAAATTCATTTTCGTAATTTTTAATAGCATCGATGGAATCATTAGTGTTACCACGCCCAGTAACTACTGCAAAGTATCCTAAGGCCTTCATTGGAAATAGCTGACCAGCTAAAATTTTCTTGATTCTATCCGGATTCTGAAGATTCTCTTCCGCCAAGTCAACTTTGGTAAGCACAAAAATTGTACGCTTTCCTTGAGGATCCATTTGGGAAACAAGGTCAGTGACATTGCTACGTTCAGCGTCTACTGAACCGTCTTGAATGCAGAGAATTATAGCGTTGGGATTTGACATGTACATGCGACTCATTTTCATGATTGATTCTTTCGTGTCCTCAGCCATGTCCATTGTCTGAGTTGAGATCACACCGGGTAAATCAACCAACACCATACGGGAGAGGCCAGGTCCCCTAACTGTCATACTAATTACTTGGTCTGAAACAGTGCTTCCTTCTCTAACGCTGTTCATCATGCGAAGCTCTACTTCTCTTCTCAAGTCGACAAGATCGCTCTCTTTGGTGAGATCAAATTCTCTGGAAGAATCTTTGAACTGGGCGACGTGATAAGGGCCTTCACTCAATGTAACTTTTACAGGTGCCCTGGTCATCATTTCACCTGCTCCACGAGGAAATATTCTTGCCCTAGCAATCATTTCCAACACGCTGGTTTTCCCAGAAGATTGGTCACCAACTACAACCACTCGTGGAAGATGGTCTGCAGCTCTGTATGAGGAATCGAATTCTGATAACTCATCAAGGACGTCAGTGTAAAGATCAATCAAGGATTTCTGAAATAAAAAAGGTATCACATTACAGCACGTATGAATTAATATATATAGATTCAGATATTTTTTGTGTCAAAAGTCAAATATAAGTTTTATGTACCTTGACGTTTCTTTTGATTAATGTATCCTTTCCTTTCAACAGTAATTGCTTTCTTAGTTCCTTGTTGTCCTTTTCTAATTTTTCAATCTCTTTCTGATATTTCAACTGTACTTTTATTAATTCCTCTTGCAACTGTTCTACGCGACTATAGAGGGATTCTGAAAGGGTTTGAATAAGAAATAGTTAGTCATATTATTGAAGTAACAACTTAGAATGTACTTTGTTACGTGCATGTTATGTCAAACTAACTAACCAATTTTTTCTGTTTTACTTTTTCCTCCAAACATTGAAGACTGAGCTTCCGCAGCTAAAATATTAAAATAAAGAAACAAACACCAATTAAAACCTGTAAAATTGGACCAACTATACCTTGATTTGCGTCGCAGTCGCATCATTAGATGAATAACCATTTTCTGAACAATTGCAGGGGGAGTAGAGCAGGGGAAACAAATAACCTGATTCTTGTTTCACTAACCATGAATTTTCATACTCATTGAGGCTGCGACAAGCGAAAAATATTATCTCAGCGTTGAGAAGCTAAAAATTGGATGTGATGTGTAAGATTAGTTTGTATTTATTTTTACCTGCTGACATCCGCTGTAAAATATTTGTGGCTTTTCCAGGTTCAGCCTGCTGAACTATTACTGCCTCCTTAGGATTATTTTCTTCTTCCTCTGTAGCCTTGATGGCTTGGTCAAGTCTCTCGTCTAGCCATTCTTTAAGGCTATTTATTCGGTTCCTTCCAGCTTCCGTATATTTCGGATCAATTTCAAAATCTTTGAATTTATTCTTGAATTCCATGACCGAACCCTGCCAAGCGTCAATTTTCTCTGGTGGAGGAAGCATATCCTGAAGCCACGACATGTCTGGTAGATTATCTTTCCATGATGTATAGGACTAAAAGTTCAATGAATATAAAACATTTTAAATTTAATAGTTCTAATTTCCATCAGCATACACTGATTGATATTCAACACTATCAAGCATTTCCCATTCGGCTTACCTGATGGAGACTAATTCCTCCAGCGGCGGCACCCCCAAGGACCAAATATCTCAGCTTCAATGCTCCCCTTATCGCTCTCGCCACCAAAAGGGCAAACTCTCTACGTGGTATTTGAAC
>JAQIWN010004602.1:0-10976 GCA_034699025.1 Entomobrya cf. arborea Gr-Col-00668 | reverse complement strand
CTATTCCTTACATGTGCTGTAGATGTAGCAAGGGTCACAACAAGTGTATGGACACATTTACACGATTCGAATCGAAACAATAGTACGTCGCAACAGATGATGATAGTCCTCCAAAAAGTAACGCAACAACATTGTTGAGGGCCATTAAAAAGATTTGATTTTTGCATGGAGACCTCATTCCATTTTTGATTAAGCTCCCAATCACGCCTGTGTCGAGTCGAGTCGGTCGAGTAGCATCGCAGCACCACTCACTCTCCTCGCAGGTCCCCGCAATCTCTTTTGTTGATGCAAAAACTTGAAAACTCATCTCTCATCCGTCATCATTTTTCTTCTTCGTTTTGCCGTAAATAGAAAGATGCCTTGATGTAGAAATCAGGAACTTTTAAAGAGAATATCGCTATAAGCACCTTATTCTCAGTCAAAGTGAATAACATCACAATTCACAACTCTACATCAAAATTGTCTACATCATCATGGAACTCGTTTTACCGCTGCTGCCCCTTTCTACGTTTATATCGCATCGTGTTGCAAAATGCAAAGCTTGCATCTGTATTTTTTAAGATGCTCCTCGTCATCCCTCTTGAATTATTGAACATGTTCAAAAAAAAATTTGTACATGAAACTGCTGTATATCGACAGAAAGTATGTCGCTGGCCTTTGGCCCAGCTGAAAAAAGCGTTTAATCTGACTTCTTGGCCACAACTCTTTATTACCATACCTGACTTAGCTTGCCTGGCCAGTTGCCTGCCCTTTCTTTATGATATACTGTATTTATTATAAGAGCGCTGGTGGTACTAAAACAATATGATTGACGATCTTTGTAAATACCATGCATAAAAAATTGTGTTGGTTGGTTTCGCTGGGCCAACTTTTTGGAAAGTTTGTTAGCCTCTTCTGATTGCCTTGTTGTTTTACTTCTTGACCACACAAAAAGCTAATGCAAAAATACACGCGTTGCATTTTCCTTTTACCTTACCTAATCTAACTGTTAGTTATAATGTAGGTAATCATAATATCCAGTCATTCTAGTGGAGCGAGTTCAATTTACAATGTCATTTGTATACAATTTTTTTTTGTTTTTTTGCAGATTTCAGCGTGCCACATTTGACAAGCCAGTAATGCACTAACGCTGTTGATTTGATGATAGAGAGCGAAAGAGGACTAAAGTGAGCAGAGAGCACCTGGTTTGCGGCATTGTTATTATTGCGCTGCTGTGGTATAGTGATGTGATTGCGACACAGCACAAATCAAAAAGGTAAATGTTTTGTTCATCATCGCATCATCATAGATTCATAAAATGTTTGTTTTGACCAGTAGTAGGTAGGTCTATGAACCAGTACAAATATCATGAGAAACATTTTAACGTCTAACCTACTTGACTTGTTTACTGGCATTTTTCTTACTTGCTTTATGTGTGCCTTACTAACTATTATGATATGATATGCTACAAACTTTATTTGCAGAGATTTGGATGATGCATATCCAGTTCAAAAAAGTGATATGCAATGCAATAAAGTAAATGACTCGACTGGTCATTGTTTTTCACATATTTCTTAAGTATCAACAAATTTATGTTGCTGATGTGAATAAAAAATAGTGAGATTGACCATCATGGTCATGTTTATATTCCAGTACGTCGTCCTATATTCGTCGAATAAACTATAATGGAATAGTTGGATTTCAGCAAGACTTCGACTTGATTAAATGTTTATCGATATATCATTAACAGTTATAATGATCTAGTATAAATCTATTTTCATAATATTTCAAAACTTGTGTATAAAATTAAAAGTTTGGGCATGCCAAGTTGGATTCAAGCGTATATCGAAAAGATTACATTTTAAAGAACTATCGTCTTGACTTGAGTATCAAATCATGTTAGCTGAAAGGCTCTCTCTTATTTTCTGTTTTGCTCTTATTTGATTGTTACTCTTTTGTACTGGATGAACTCTCTACTTCAGACTTGAACCTTCCTAACCTATGGTACATCGTATATCAAGTTGTGGGATGTGCATTTTAGCTTCTCTTAAGGTAGCTTGCGGTTCTTCTCTCCTTCTTATAACTCATTAAGATAGACATCCATTGACGAAACACTGTATAATATTGCTATGTGGGCACGTATATTATGGCTTATTATCGTTTCTGTAAAAGCAACTGGATTTGCAACTTTTGCTTTGTTTCATCATAAGAACTTTTATAAGTGTTGTTTGTTGCATTGATATTGCAAAAAGCATAAAATATAATGTGCATATGGGTATCATCATCTTCTCTCATAAGTAATTTTTGTGGTGATGGGTAGGATAAATGGAAATACATTGTATTTTCGTTTTAGTCACTGTTCATCATAATAACGCTAAAAAGAATATGAATGTTTGTTATCATTACATGAACTGGTATTTAAGTAGCAAAGTACGCAACAAAAATAACAAAAAAGTATAACAACAAGACAAGTACGCACACCTTATCTGCCTACATGCTTTTAGGATTTTTACTGTCATAAAACAAATCTGGATATATTGTACGTTACTGCGATGCAAAAAGGGGCTTATGAAATTTTTGTTGATTATGATGATTGTAAGAAGGGAATAAAGAATGATCCTATCTTCTTATAGCAAATTGAGTAGGACATGGTATGGTGCTGCAGATGATGGTTATTTCGTTCATCTGACTGACTGAGTGGATACAAATATTTATGGTGCAGGTTTTTTTTATACCACTACAGGGTATACAAGACGTCGTGTGTACTTACCTATGTTTTTGTATCGTCTTACCTCTTTTCTAAGAAATAATGACCCGGAGTTGCCTTTCCTGATTGCGTTAAATTGGCGCACATCCGTTTAGCCCAGATTTCTTTTTTTCTTGTGTTTTTTACACAAAAAAATGTCTCATGCATACGGCATACGTCTTAAAGTTGTGTATAGAGAGTGTGTATGCTGTGGGGATAATGGTATCGGTGTCTGGCTGGTGAGTGGTGATGATGATGGTGATGATACGATATCATGCTCCTGTTGGCTTTCTAAAAGCTTCTGTTGTTATGCTCAATACAACATTGTTTTAATCTTGTAATTATTTCTACCAACACACCGTTTATTTTTCATGACATGTATAAAAGTCAGGAAAGGCCATGAAGAAGTGAAGATGCTTAAAGATTTTCCATAAAATTCAAAAGGATTTTACAATTACGCATGGTAGAAAAAAAGGAACAGTAAAAAGCTGTGAATTGTTTAAGTAAGTGACGTTTTTACCGTTACTGTGAAATAAGTATATCATGTTCCTTTTTTATTCTTAAGAGCGAGGAGTCGAGTGCGACTCTTAAGACAGTTTGCACACTAATTACCACGTTAAATTTTGAAACGTGTGCAAGTACAATGCAATTTCGGCGAACCTTGAGAGAAAAGGGATTTAAAATAAATGTGCTTTTAAAGCGTTAACTATATAAATGTCAGGGAGTTTTTAGGAGATTTATGGAGTAATACATGCCTAAAACGTTAATCATATGAAAGCTCAATAAACAATGAGTTATGGGATCATAGATTCCATATCTAAATCACTTGTGCAACTCCAAATATTTTTACATAGATTTCATGCATTCTACTTATGCTTATAGTTTTGTGTGTAGGGGTTTAGGAGAGTCTCATCAGCAAATATTCTCATTCTCATGTAATTACATGAATTTTCAACAAAAGCATCAGTTACAGTATATTAAAGTAAGGAGATGATACACAAACATTAAAGGAGCACATATGTCCATGCGGTTTATGGCTTTGTGTAAAGTAGTGGTTCATGTTCATGAGTGAAACCCACCACATTTCTATAATCATGCTGTATAGTATAAACTTGCACTGCACTGGCTCATGAACTCATCTCATCAGACTACAAAAGTATCATCATCATCATGCAGCACGCTTTGTGAAGAAGTCATAATAATAAAGTTTTATATGTACTGCAACATCTGTAGTGGATCGTCTCGTCATGCATCAAGTTTAAAGGGGTAAATGTCCGTACGTCCATCCATCCATTCCACTGAAGCTCATTTTCTGTTGTTCGTTCTCATCATTTGCTTTTTATTATGATACTAAGCCTTCCATCATGATGTAGTTTCTTTTTGCAAAGGAGAACAGCTTCATTTTATGGACTCTGCAATCAAAGAGAAGCACAGATTTATACGAAAGATATGAAAGTAGCAAAACATTTCTCAGCTGAAAAGTGGGCAACGTGTATTAATTCCATGTAACGCATTGTTAACCAACAAGAATTGAAACTGGCCACTATTTTGCTGATTACTAGAACAGTTTCATTCATTCACCTCTCTCTCTCCTTCTCTCTCCTTTCCATAGTTCATTTTTAATCACACACAGTAAGTAACTTAAATAGTCTCTTTTTAATAAAATGCAAACAGGAACTGGATGAGCTGATATGTTAAGACAATAAGAAATTATCATTTTCATTGTTACGACCGACCGACCCTATTTTACGACTTGAGCTAACTGTTGTTCATGTGGTATAAAAATCATAATTATATCAGTAGCAAGAGAGCAGGAGTATATTATCTTCGTGCCGATTCCATTATACTTTACATACCTCTATACATGAAATAAGCATTTTTTAAGAGATAAAAGTAGAAAGGAAACTGTCATGACTTGACCAAGAAATAATAGCAGAACTTTTTTTCACAACGACTTGGTTTTTTTTGTATGTTGGCAATGCAATGATATCAACAAGCTTACTTAGAAGAAAAATCATTTTCATGAAGTTTTGCTAACAATGCAACAGGGTTTTTTTCTATATCGTGTAGTATGGCTTAATGTTGAGCTTGCGGCTTGTTGCAGCTCTATCCTTTTTTATTACTGAAAGACGCATAAAAGTAGTCAAAATAAAAACATTCAGGCACGCAGTTAGGTGTATCATGTGTTCATTTTAAAATCCTCTTGATTGTCTTGATGATGTTCCTTCCTTCCAAGAAAGTGGGGATGGTGTGTGTTCATGCGAGCGTGCGTTCGTTCACATCATGATGGTGCTGATCTAGATAAAAAACGATAGGAAGAAAACTTGTGAGAAGAGATGAGTAACACAAGAAAATGAAAGATTACGACAAGCCGACTGACTGTGATGCGATTTCTGTTTAGATGGCTCAGGTAAAGGAACTGTAAACAACATAAAAAAGGGTACCACGGTACATTTCGATAAAGTATTGGAGTAAATCCTTTTGTGGCACGCAAAGCTATGAAATGCTTATCATGAGAAATCTCCATATTACACATATTAGCATTTTTATGCTTGTAACAAAGTTTTTTTTCTGTACATATGTTCAGTCGCGTGAACGATCGCATTTTTTTATGACCAGACATTTACAACAAAACAAGCATACCATTATTGCAAATGAGCGTAAATGTAAATGACACGACAATATATATGGAGACTTTGGCATGTGCAACAGCTTGCAATTTTCCATGATTGACTGATAATGATGAGAAGTGTTTAATGAAAATATGTAGGCAATAGACATGTTATGTTAAGTTTTTTTTTACCTGTGCAGGGTAAATATGTAGAACAAAGCCATATCATCATCTTGACTTGACTTCATCTGAATCTTAATCCTTTTTCAGAGTTCAACTGATGAAGAATGATAGGCACTGAGAGAAACTCTCTGATTTGACAGAAAAGGCATGAGTGAGATATTAAACATCCTTAACACGGAGTTTGCACTAGCGATTTCCGTTGATTGTACTGAGATTTTTCTCTCTATCCTCCGGATATACAAATGTTTTGTAGTTTTGTAGGAGATTTGCACTTCTCAAGCTCCACTCGAAAAACGCAACAGTTGAATGAAAACATGGGATGATCTTAATCAGGGTTTGAACGCAATGTATGCTCCCTTTTTGTCGCATATTGCGTAAACCTCCATTGACATATCAAGGATATTTATGAAAAATTATATTTTAAGGTCGACTTATCTATATTAGTCCCTGCTGCCAACGTGCAAACTTTTATACTAACGTACTATTAGTCAAATAATAATCTTCTTTTTATTTTGCTGTCCTGATTTTTCCTACATATCACATAATACATATAGCACCCAGAGGAGAAGAAGGAGAAGTGCAATTTCCGCTTTTTAAGTATCATATCTGCATTTCATTCCATATTAATATTTATCTTTGTTCTCATTTTGATTACAACTCCGTCCATACTTATGAATTTTAAGAAGCGCAATTATTATGAAGAAATTGCAAACTACATATTTGTTGGAATATTATTTTCTAAGAAATGCGTGGAGTTAGGAGAACGGAATAGACAATAGTCTTGATTTAAAACTAAAATGATTTCTGTACAACATGTGAATTTATTTTCTGTGTGGTGAATCAAATTATTGAATTAAGTTTACAGATACAGCAATCAAAATGGAGATGTAGGAAATATCTGTATTTTTTGTAGATTGGTTTGGATTTTGATAGTTATTATGATTGCTGTGGTTGTGGTTTGACGGAAAGGGAATACTTAGAAATTTGTGCATAGGTACGTCTAAACTTTTACAATAAATACATATATATGCCTAGTAATCTAAGAGAAGCTTCTCTCTACGACATGTTCATCATATTCATGATAAAATGCGGTGTACTCATCAGCATTTGTGTTTTCAGGTTTTATTTTCAGTCATACACCAAAAAGTACTTTTTATTTAGAGTGAAATGTTTTTACACCACCGCACCATAATAACCAGTTGATTTCTCAAAGAGGGTAGAAAGTAGAGCACTTCTAATGCTTGGTTTGATGGCTCCTACGTCACACTGGAAGGAGTAACTTGAACAGTTATATGCAAAATTAGAAAATAGACTACTCTTCTTCGTAAAATTAGCACGAAAAAAAGAAATACATACATACGTACAACACTAATGTAAAGAATCTTCTCTCATATTTGATTTCCTTCTTTAGTTGTTTTGCATTGTTTGTATGCATTCATCCATCCCTTATCCTATTATTTTCTCCTTTTTCATTATTACAATACAATAAAATATCCCTATTGTATGGATAGATGTTCTTGTTCTGGTATGAAATTCCGTACGTGACCATATGTACAACCAGAAGAGTAGTGGTTGGTAACTGAAAAAAAATCGCATTATCTTTTGGGTTGTAACAGAATGGGGATTTTATATTGCTGGTTATCTGGTTTTCATCAAATGAAAAATTGTCGAAGGTACTTGTTAATGTATGCATGTCTGTAAAGAGCCTGTGCACTTGACGAGTACTTTTGCGGCGGTGTGAGTTGTGAGTTGGAATACTTTTCATCTAATTCACTACACACACACCGACCGACCAAGACTAGAAAAAATATATTCTTTATTATACCAGATTTAAAGCCTCATGCTTAACTTACTCGCTTGTACGGATTTTGGCTTTAAAAAATTTGCAGGGAGAGAGCCAGCGTAATAATCATAAAAAAATCAAGTAATGCATACTGATATACTTAAGTACTTAGCCTTCCATCCCATCATCAGCATCATCATAATATACTTTTCTTCTTGTGCAAAAAATTGCCTCTAATTCTTTTTTCTCATTTTGCTTGGATTATAGTTAGCTAACCCAACACGTAAAAGTTTTAACACAAAAAAACTAGGCTGCGCGATGCGATTCAAAATGATGATGATAATGATACCTAGTGATTTTTCTTATGTTTACCTGTACAGGTGTTGTGGCCTAAAAACCAACGAGAAAAGAAAACGTTATAATAAATGTATAAACCAGGATAAGGCGTATCATCTTCATGATCATGATGAGTATGGTGGTATGGCATGGCATCTTATATTTTTTTATCATCATCCTTCGTCGTTTGGCCACGCAAAAAAAACAGCCTGTTACTCTTTTGTACCATCATCAGTACTTTTTTCAGTACACACGTTTTTTAAAAAATATGCAGCCTGCTTTGCTCATTGTCGGCACTCAAACTACAGTTTTTAACCAGCTGTGTGTTAAGCATGTTTAGATAGTACATGAGAAAAAAAGGAGAAGGAAAATGGATAAAGAAAAAAAGTACCGTTACTTGTTTCTTGCTCTAAGCTGATTTTTGCTCCGGTGGTTGGTTTGAGATTTTTTTTCGCATTGGCTTGCCATCCCCATCCCCATGAAAGCAAATAACTAGACAGAGAGCTTCAAGCAACCATCTTTATTATCATGCTCATGATCATCATCATGAAAATCGTTTTGGCTGGCCTGGTGTTTTTTCATACCAATAATAATAGCATGATGATGAGTATAACGCATAACAGCACATCATGCAATTTTATAAGTATAAACTTCCCTTAGCATTTGCTTGAGAAAGAAGAAGAAAAACGTATAAAAAAGAACTGACATTTCTTGTCCTGATGAACATGAAGTTGATTCTGATTATAATGGATATGATGGTTTGGTAAACGTGTAAAGCTAGACTAACTTTCCTTTTAAATTGTAGACACACATGGCATGTAAAACAATAATAATCTATATAATAATCCACCACTCTTTTTTTTCTGCACATTGGATACCACGTACAATACAACAAGCCTGTCGATGATTCCTTCTTTCACTTCTTCGGCTCAGCTACTTCTTGTCTTTGTTCGCGTCTTTTTATATTATTTTGTTGTGGTAAAAAGTGGTGGTTGCTTTGGCATGAGATGATAATGGTGTTGCAGTGGAATGAGCTCGCTCACTCATTCATGGTCAAAAAACAGTTAGATTTTACCAAGCTGAAAAATGCAGTTATCCATGTTTAGATTTAATTATGTTGCTCTTGCTCTGCTCCGCTCCTTCTCCCCTTTTCCCTCAATTCTGCAACAATAAAGTATACATGTTAGTGACTTGACTTGACTGATATGTTGCTCCTGCTCCTGGTCGAACGAGCACACACACTTAAGAAAGAAGAAAACTGTTAAGAAGTTTAGTATTTGCACACAATATATCAAAAATCTTACCAACCACCATACCACCATCATTGTGATAACAAAGCTGCAAATAATGATGAAGGTTGATGGTAACGGGTACGCGTACTACATGTACATCTAAAAAATGTGTTCAAGATTCAAGATGAGCATGATGACGTTGTTGCCGTTGATTGTTGGCTTAGAAGAGAGAGAAGCCTCCGCTGCGCTGACTATGACGATGATGATATCATGTATAAAAACGACCAGAGTTTTAAAAAAAACCTTAAGCGAATGAACTACATGATAATCAGCTATATAGCTATGTTTGCACAATACGTATAGTCGGTGTCTGTAATTCCACGAATCCTCTTATTCATTAGAAAGGGCTTTTCTTGTAAGTTGAATGGAAGATGATGATGATGGATTGTAACAGGTATTTATGATTATACAGGCAAGATTTTCACCGTTGTTTTTTTGTTTTTATGTTGATTGCAAACGTATGGAATTGGAATGAAAGACAGATTTGTTCTTTTGCAAAGTGTATAGATACTTGCATTACACTACCTGTTGCTTGTAGAGATTTTTTTTTAGTAGAACACGATAATGCAAACATGATTGTATGGCAGTTAGTTGGCATTGCTTTCTTGAGAAGACCATTATTCTCCGGTTCGCATAGCAGACAATCATCGTTTTTTGAAAACGTTTGTCTGACTGAAAGCATTCAGTGATTCAGTCCATCTTTTTTTCGCCAGCCAAGCACTGCTCATTCTCTGCTATGAGCAGAGAGCACTGAAAAGGAATTCCACGTTGTTTTTTTTGAAAGTCTACTTGTTCTTGTTTGCTGGGTTGTTGGCTGCTATCACTTTTTCTGAGAGTGTGAATGGTTCGCAGGCCCAGTGTTATGGCAAGTGTTGTGGTGGTGGTACGTGAAACAACCGTTTCTCCTCATTTTGCACGACGAGTTTCCTTCTTACGTTCACGCTTGCTTAGAAGATGAAGTTTAGTGTATAGAGTGGTGTCGGTGTGGTACTATAATACGCATATTAGATCATACAGCGTAAGATCAAAAAAGAAGATTTTGCATTTTTCTTGCTCCTCTTCGCACATCCGCATGCATAATAGTTAAGTATGGTTAAGACTATTAACAAGTTTTTTTTGTGTATCTGTATTATTGTGATTTCTAATGCACAAGTGCTACTTGTCTGACTATTTGAATACTACTACTACTGCTTTTTTACTGTTGGCAGCAGTCACCGTGTGAAGAAGTACATAAACTATAATACTGCTAGTTTGGCTCTTCATGCACACTGACTCTCTCTCAGTTTCCCTCATGAGCCTGACTAACTGGAATTTTTTTATTTCGTTTCACAGGTTCACGACCTGAAGTGAGAGCAACAACAAAATAACAACTGGTCTGAAAGGAATAAAATAAAATATATAACGTGTTTTGTTCAAATTTGCGAAAAGAAAGCATCTACGGAATTTATAGTTTAAAACAGTTGCTAAAGATTGATGGAGAATAAGTCCCCAGGAAGTGGTGGTGGTGGTGGAGGTGGTCTAAGCTGTATCAGTTCAAGTACTCAAGGACATCATCATCAAACAGGAGAGAAAATAGTGATTGCAATCGGAAGTGGAGGTAGCCCAGACTCCACAACTCAACAAAGTGGTATAATGAGTGGAAAAGACAATAACTCGGATCATCACCACAGCAGGGGATCAGCATCCCCTGCCCCTGGAGCTGGTATTTCAGAAACACATAGTGGTGGTGGTGGTGGTGCAAGTGGTGGTAGTGGTGGAGCTCCAAATATGTACAGCCTCAAGTGGAACACTCAGCTCCTCTCGTTACAAAGATCTCTGGCTAATTTGTGGGACAGTGGAATTGGCACTGATGCTGTCCTACTTTGTCAAGGAACACCGCTCCCAGTCCATAAGATTGTGCTAACTGCTGCGTCACCTTACGTGGCCTCCGTTGTTCAAGTGAGTAATACTTAAAAATATCAACTATCCTTTCTAACTACCTATACGCCTTTCAGTGATGGAAAACTATCATCATCATAATTTGTTCAGTGTCTCTAAACCACAATT
>JAQIWN010004601.1:0-10977 GCA_034699025.1 Entomobrya cf. arborea Gr-Col-00668 | reverse complement strand
AAACTTTCAAATTAAATATGGAAAAATTAAAAATTGCGAACTTAAGATTTAAATTACTTTAATTACATGCATTTTTAAATCTTTAATTTCAGTATTTCGGTACACACGTTTTTACTTTTTAAGTTTTAAAGTTTAGTAAAACAGCAGCAGCAAGCAGCAGTGAGGCTCAGCACAGCTGATGGCTTGTTGACAATGACCGTGCGTCAGTGTTGGTGTGGGGGCAAATTAAGGCACAAAAAGTTAGTTTCACAGCAAATTATTTCCAGAATCGTAATCTACGTAAAAAATTGGTACAGAGAATGTATTTCATGACCTCTGACCCGAGTGGCATTTTTTTTAGTTCCCGTGTTAGAAAGATCAGAATATTTAGTACACAAAGCAGGTGTTTGACCTTATACGTAACACTAAATCTACAATACTAAAACATAAGTTATAAGATTTCGAAAATTCTGTTTTAGAGAATTTTACTGGACCCGGCATCACCCGAATTCGTTGGGATTATTAGCATCTATAGCTACCTAACGTGCCTCTTACATATTTGTTACTGGTAGTGTTCGCCTTTCCTTTTTGTCGCCAGCATTGTCATTGTTGTCATTATCATCAACACGTAGAACTGCTTCTTTGCAAACTGTCTACACGAAAATGTGTTAGTGTAGTAATGATAGTAGATGCATAAAAATAAAAAAGAGAGAAGAAAAAATGCAAAAAAGAACAGCTGAAAACCCATTACTGTCACCATTAAGGAAGGGGACGAACGACCATCTCATCTCGTCATAGCACAACTTACTTTTAACGAGTAAAATGCATACATCTATACAACTTTGCACATAGACATTTTTTTTGTTTAGTGTAAATGTATAATAAATGCCACCAGCACTATTCCAAATAAATCTTGCTGCTACTTGCTTAGTTCAAAGTAGAAATAGGTGAGGACACCAAGCAGTGTAGGCAATACTGGCGGCACCAAACTTTTTTTTTAACTAGTGTTGGTTTTCATGGTGACGATGATGGTGTTGGCAATGGCATGGAAGATGTAATTAGCCAGCACTTCACTTCTTGAGAAAAACGAAGTTGTAAATTGATAATTTTAGTAGTGATGGGTAGAGTTGCAATTTTAGTAACGACAGAAAAGAAGGAGAGAGAAGGCTTGGTCAAAATGAGGATTTTTGCATATTTTACGAACGCACGCCTCAATACCAACTTCAGTGGTTTAATAGCTCTAGACAAACATGGATTGCTATATTATTGCTAATGACACAGTGAAACAAATTGAAAATTGTGTACTCCTCTCTTTAATGGACAATTTACTGTTTTTCAGAGAAAGGCAGTCTTAAGGAATATTACTGAAGCTAACTGAAAAAATACTGGCAAATAATCATCATCTTTTCATTACACGATTATGGTACTACTGCTATACTACCACCGTTATCATAATCATCAATATGAATAAAATATTTGCGAGTTGGAAGGCAAAACAATAACGCAACTGCCTATTCAATATGACACGACACCACCTCACAGTAGTCTACCGGTTGCAGAGTTACGGTCAGAGCTAGTGTGAGTGTAATTGCAAATTGGAAAGTGTCTGTTTTCAATGGGATGAGATGTCCGCGGTTTCGGTTTTCTATACCCGTTTGTCTTGAAAACACGCAAAAAGGAAAACAGAAACGGTAGTCTACTGTGTTGCAAATAATTTTGTGGTTGTAATTGCAATGGGATTTTCATGGGCGTTGTGTTGAAATACACCAAGATATTTAGAAATGAAGATACTTGGGGTTTCTGATAGAGCCATAAAACTGACGTACATAATATGCGGTTTATTATTGGATTCCTCGACTCTTAGATACAAAGCCATGCAATGATACAATGCCAAGCTATCGTCGATTTTCTTGTTCAGCAAAACATGTTTGTAGGAATGAAAGGGGGTTTTCATTTGGTGGTTGTCTTTTCTTTTTTGTGTTGGTGTGGTCATTATGAAATTGTCCAATAATAAAAAAGTAATAGTGACATACTGTAAAAGTTTCAAATTCAATGGCTTATTTCATTAGTTATGTTACTGTCAATCACCCCCATCTATAAAATTCGTGTAGCATTTTCCGATAATTCGATTCCTTAGCAAACTTGCCTCAATATAGTTTTTCGTAAGTTGTCATTCTTGAAAGAGTGTCAAATCTTGAATTATTTTTTCTCTCCGATTTTAGCCACGCATTTCACGTACAAACCACTACAGCTATAAAAATTACCAACTTATGATATGGTTTTAAAAATATCTACAAATTCTTAAATTCTCAGTACAACATTCTGTTCACTTATTTTTGCCAGTGATTTCAACAGTTTACTTAAAACCTAAAAAAAAATGCTTTTACGCATACAAAACTAAAACATTGTGTTTAAATTTATCACTGTCTAGTTATCTATTTCTGGGTTGGATTTCTTTAAAAAAAATACAATGCTGCTGGTTTACTGTGCGATCGTGTTTTATTATATCCAAGAAATAAAAACAAAAAGGTTTATATTTTACGGCTATGAAAATTGCGATTGGATTTGGGAAAGGTTACAGTCCAAACAACTGAAAAAGATACATTTCATTGCTCTATACTTATTCCTGTCAATGCAATTTAGATGAAATACATAATACATGCCTCCAAATTGCAACGGCTTCAGGTTGACAAAAGATACATATCGATATTACTAAATTACCGGGTGGTAACAGTATAATATTTTTGTCACGAAATAACGGACATTTATGTTTTTCTGGTTTGTCTACAACCATTAGTGATATTTTCCCGTTAAAACCACTGATTCCAAGAAATCTATATAGTACGCTAATGAATACCAAAATGTTATGAATAATGATAAGAATTCATACTACAATACTACATCAGATATATATAGCTTACATTATACAGTAAAAAATTCTTCTATCAATGCAAATTTTCCAGTGGAACTGCTTATGCAATAAAAATTGTATGAATTTGCAAAAAGAATCAACTTGTTTTTGAATTGCGTACTACTGAACTTGTGTGTTTCATGAAACACAAACAGAATCGGATCCCATCACGTATTTATTACCTAAACTATAATCAATCTATTTAAACGCATGGTTACGTTTGTAGTATAAAGTAAATTGAAAAAGAGTATACAAGCTATTTCGAGAAAAAAAACTTTTCATGACATAAGTCATATTTTAGTAAAAGTTTGCAAATATAATCAAAAATACCTACACATTCCCTTCATGCACTTCTTGTTACGCTGATAATAAATATAGTACATCGAAAATCGGAAAATCAAAAAAATACATAGACAAAGTCAAAATATTGAAGGTGACCAAATCAATACGACTCGTGGTGGAAACGTCCCGAAATTGCTAAAATTATTTTGTCTGGTGGTTACCAAACTTGATGATGATTACATGTTTCATTCCTAGTAATTTTCGGTTTTCTAGGGTATTGATGGGTTCTATAGCGTGCTATCATATCAAATTAAAATTTTCCTGTGTAATACTCAGTCTTTACAATAGTGCTTGCATGGGCACGAAAATATCAGCTTTTAATGTCATCTCGACTATCATACATACATGCTTGATGAGTTTTCTCGGTTAACTAAAAAATGAATTTTGGGTTTATGTTGTACTGTAATGGAGCACCAAAAACATAAGCATATAAGAACTACAAACCACGATACAATCACAAATGAGAATGGAGATTGTAATACGACACTATTATGCATATGTACTTATGTGCATACGACGAAGCTGGGATTAGAAGTACTTCAATTAAACCAGCGCATGTCATACTTGATGAGCTCGCAAAGCAGTGACTTTGAGAGAATCCCGACACTATGCTTTAAGCATTCGAACAATTATTATTTTTTACAGCTTGTAATTTTCAAGCAAACTTCCAATTTTAGAGAGTAAGGCCGTAATTGCTACTTTATTTTTAATGCGCACAGCTTATGAATCTACCCGGTTTCAGAGTTGTTTACTGAGATACATTTTTCTAAATCATTTTTCTGATTTCGGTAAGTTTACATGGATGTTAACGGAACCTCAGCGATCATTCTAATGCTGTAATTATTGCTTGCCATGCCATCAACCACCACACACGGCATGAACATGTGGATAAAAGGATGAATATGCATATTATATGCTGTTTCACTGCAACAAATTTCACGTTGCACCCATTCTCAAAGTAATTGTGAAACAGAAGCAGTTTAGAATTTTATTTCAACTCACCACAAAATCTCAATGGAATTTTTACTTCTGAAATCGAGTATATGTGCGATAAAATAAAACTACGAAAGTAATACCTAGTGTACATGTGGGGCCTTATAATATAAGGCTTATATGTAGTATGCACTAAATTTAATGAGCACAAGAGTTAAAGCTATTTCATTCATTCATTTTGTGAGCTAAATATTTTTAAATGCTTACTGACAGAAATCGCTAGCTAACAGCCCAACTGGGATGCTAGATTTTTGCGGTCATTTTTATTGCAAATTTTTTATCCACTCATATAGATTACACGTGTTATGTGAATACCGCATCTCTATTACTCTGCCTGTCAGTCTGCTTTACATTACGTCTTCTACGACGATACGATCATGTGCCATATGCTGAAATAGTTAGAATGACGAGGGAAAACTGAAGAACGATTATCACCACCTCGAACACAATATTCCCGTTAAATCATCAGAAGTTTGTTTATACAAACATGTGCGCACACTTATCACAGTAGCTAACATGGGTGATGATATATAATTATGCTATTATATTACCGACACACTTTTTAGGAAACAACTGAGGCAGTCAAGCGATTCCTTATATTATTCTTATTAGCATCATCATTTCACTCATTTCTATCAGCCCAAACCTTGTCATTTTTTTATATTTGCAAAACTAACATCTCAAAATAACGGAACTGTAAATAATCTGTCTTCTCACAAATCTGTTTCAAAATAGGCAACAGATTACATTACACTGAGTTTCTTATGATGAGACAAAAGTAGTAGCAACATTTTGCCATGGAAAAAACCATTTTCAGAGGAATTATTCAACTGATTCTCATAACAATTTCATCTCATTATCATCATTCAGCAGCCATTTGTGAATTGTATGCAACATTAAAAATCCTAGCTCATTTGTGTTGACATGCATTTTGAGGCACGCCGTGTGCTTCTAGATCCGTTTTTGTCGCCATTGTCATAAAAATAATCAGCCATGTGTTCTGCTTTTCCTCAACATTGCAGCATTTTTGGCAAAATATAATTGCGCAATTACTAGTCCTACTTTTTCACTGTCCATTTAACCCTTTTTCTGCTTCAGACGCTTATAGTTTGCACCCAAAACGTTACAAGTGCCATTACGATTGCAAACATAAAAGAATTAGACCTTGATAAACTCATGAAGCAAATAATGATGTAGATGTCATTATAACTTTGCTAAATGGCTCCATTTGCACCGTGCACATGAACAGGTAGGAAGTTTTAACACAATATCCCTACGCATAAGCAAGGCATGACTATTTTTGCTAACAAAACATTAAACTTGTGAAACAAAAACATAGAAAAACTGGAACAGATGAAACTCGGTCACTATTTCATTATCCCTGCTACAATTACACCAATATCAAATTTCAATGTGCATGATGCAATTTAATGGTCTTATCGGGCGTGGGAGCTCCGTAAAAATTTATGTACATGCTATTCAGATACAAGTGTAATGAATTTAGATATCCAATCTCAGAAATATGCACATTTTACTAGAAAAACGTAAAAAACGAATATTTTCTTTATATAACAATTATGATCACAAAAAGTACATCCAGTACCCAGTCTTTTACATTGCAAACGTATTATATCCACCAAGAGAGTATGCAGTTATCTTTTTTCGCTTTATGGACGCAGTTATGTCAATAATGTCTGTATTTTCTGTGTAATTTCTTTCTTATCAAACGCTTGAGTGAAAGGGAAAACGGGAACTTTTCCTCTTGATACTGCACATACTAGAACATCATCTTATTACTGCTCTCTCGTAGATAAGAGAATCCATGTACATTTTTGGTATAAGGGCTACAAAAAATGTAACTAACCATAAGCTTGTTATTATGGCTGGATGACTCCCATAAGTGATAATCTTGGATCCAGCCCAACATACACATTAAATGGGATGACTTTCTCATGCATGCTTGAATACATACTTCTCCTTCCACATACTAAAGGTATACCATTAACTTTCTTCTATAGTATATCGGACTATCATCATTATTATTATTACTATTGCTTATTTCTCTTCTCTACATTACAAAAGGGACAAAAGGACACATCTGGTCCTGGTCTGGCCCGCGTACTGCCATGAACGCACATGACGATATAAGTTTAAACACAGAGCTGTTCAAATTCATGAAGACACTTGCACACATGGAAAATAGGAAGACCAGAGTTCAAAGAAGGCAGGAGTGTGTCTGCCAAGCCAGCGAGTAACCAAGTCCAATACGATATCTCATTTTTTCTCTCCTGTCTAGTTGTAAAAAGGGCCTTTACGTCCTTCCTGCACGCAGCACGGCCACGGCACAGTTTGTAATTTTGTGAAAGACAAGCTGAAAATGCGAAAGGCAAGTCTTCCAGCTTGATTCTAGGTCTGTAGTAGTGAGCACATACCAGTGATCATGATAATATAATGCACAAACACGTACTCAAATAGGTACAGAGAATAGGTAGCACATCTCATCGTCACGAAGAGAAAAAAAGAAACAGGGTTTTCCGTTAGTGGCACCCCATGGAAAGGAAATAATATCAAGTCACATTGACTTCTAGGGTCTAGTCTAGTCTGGTATCGTCTACATTTTGTAGAGCTGAAAATTTGCAAAAATGAGACTATGAGACAATACATGCTTCGTTTTTTCTGCGAATAGTTAAACACGTTTCCCTGTCACAAAATATTTCATACTTTGACTATAATGAAATACGTGAAGAAATGTTTTTGCTACTTGCTTTGTAAGCGTAAGCTCAAAAGCAGCAATGTTAGGTAAGATAATTATTTTGCATTTTACAATCCCTGGATGAAAAGGAAAGTGTGTTAAATAATATGACATTGCTCAGTAGTACTTTAAACGTAGTTGTTAGGTTAATTCCTCTTAACTCTTTTGGCGTTTTGTGTTTATAGCCAAATGTTTTCAGTGATCCCGTACATCTACTCAAAGATTCATGAATCCAAACTCTTTCTGGGTCATTCAATTTCAAAGGTTGTCCATAAATTGCTTTTATTTTATTTTATTATTCTTGGCCACAATGTTGGTACACAATTTTAACTGCTTAAATGATAAAGTATTTTCATTCTTGCCAATAATATTTATATTTTGCCACTTTGACCTACGGCTCGTGGTAATTCTTAGAAAAGGAGTTACTGGAGTAAATTGGCAAAAATGTGTCGCTGGTGAGCTCCAGTTCAACTTCAAACTTGTCATTGAACCTTTCAGACCCATAGGTCTAATAATATTACCTAATATTCTCAGTGGCGACAAAAACTATGCTGTTACCTACCTATACTACTGCCACCTCGTTTACCACATGCTGCTATCACTGGAGTTGATGTCATTTCCATATTATGCAATTCCTTCTAAAACATCACACATTACTTATGAAGCCTACGCAGAGTCAAAAAGCCCCGGATAGCAATAGAATGGCAATGGCAGAAGTAGCAGATATCATTATTACACATTACATTTAAATATTGTATATAGTAGTTAGAATATATGGACATAATTCTGTAGATTTGTTCAAGTCGCGGTGGTGCTGCTTGTATGGTGTCTATACAGAAAAGCAACAGCAACTTGGACTGAAAGTCAGTGAACAGGATAATTGAGATGACAGCAGATTGGTCTAGGATTAAATTGCCCTATTTAGCCAAAAGTCAACTGTTCTTGTCTTGGCTTCTGCAGCTGAAAACTACCAACACCACCATACCACCACCATCGACCAACAAGACTACTTCAGTTCAACAGACTATACAACTTGCATATATGCTTTTTTCTTTATTTCTGTTTTGTACAAAGTCTTTTGCCTTTTGCTTTGTTGGCTTTTGACGCGATGCTGTTGGCAATTGCCAAGTTATAAAGCCAAAGGAAGAGAGCAAACACCACCACCATCCAAAAACCCATTCTAGTTAGCAGACTACTTATGTAGAAATCTCTCAGAGTCGCAGTCAGAGTAGTGTACGTGTTGAACACAATTCAAGGACCTACTTAAAACTACATAATGGCAGTTTGCTGGCTGGATTGAATCATGAATGAAGGCATGCATGCATGCACACAGCACACACATAACGACACATCTACCCAGAATAGAATATAGAGGCCTTACGTATAAAAATAGGTAGAAGCAGTAGCAATCCCGTAAGTTAAACATTTTCTCCACTTCAGTCCTCCTGAGGACCGATGTAAGTCCTTCACTCTCCATTGTACATACTTTCATTTCATTAAACGACATACAAAATGCAACTTTCACAACCGCTTTACTAGTACATATTTCTAGTCACTTTTCGGTAAACTTTCTTACCACCGCTGCCACTTTAAAATAATTTTTCGGACATATAGAGAGCCAGTATAATAAACGTAGTTTGTACTATGTAGTTTGTCTTGTGTACAACCAACTGGAAAAAGTAATACCAGACAGTCGGACTTAATTTTAAGAAGTTCAGAGAGGATAGGGTGCATTGATGCCTGCCCAAAATTATATGGACTACAGAATGTATGCAAAAAACTTATCAAATTGAGTGGCTAATGCAATACAAACTTTTGTTTCTTGTTTTACCCAGAAAATGTGGCAGGTTCCACGTACAGCTTTAGGAAAAGTTGTAGATACAGTTCTAACGCAAAATTATGTGTGCAGTGTTGGCTGCGCCATTTTACACACACAACTACTGTTTTCGGTAGTAGAACGCAACGTGACATGGCTCATTGCCTATAAATTCCGATGGTTGTATTAAATAATGTAGCGACATAAATTATAGTACACTTGATGTTCCACTGCCACAACAGTTTTGTAATACGAAGTGCCACATGTAAACTACACAAATTGTGTGAGTGCGTCATTCATTTTTCTCACATGCCTTCTCAATGCCTGTTATTTTTTAACTTAAATTTATTTTAGAAAGGTCAACATCATCATTGTACGCATTTTCCAGCATAAGGCTCAACTTATTTTAACCGGCTATAATAAAAAAAGGATAGAAGTGTATCAACTCATTTTTAATGCATGTCGTAACGTAATACAGCGGATTGTATTGATGGAGCTCGGACAGCTTTTGGTTGAACGAATGAATGGGAAAAAATGTAACACCAAAGAAAAGACTCAGCACTTACACCAGGCGTTTCGACACACTATCATTTTGCAAGCTTGTCGTTATATCTTTTAAGGTCTTGTCGTAGCACATTATTCAAAACATCGATATAATGGGACATAACAGCAGGCAACATGTTTGGAATTCAGTAGGACAAAAAAGCCACAAAGGAGCAAGCATAAAAAATGACAGTAGCAACAACAACAACGACAGCATTACTACACTATTGGCTACAACGTTTTTCCTTCTTTTGTGTATCGTTCGCCGTTTGGAGTTTATTTCATGGCTTTTGAGAAAGAAATGAAAAGCTGCTTTTTGCTAGCATTTCTGGCTATTGAAACGCTTGAAAGAGACATCAACAGTTCTCTAATGGCACTACATAACATACATCTGCGGTGTTGTGTAGAATGTGTGCGTATGTCCTTTTTCTCTTGTTCTCTTGAAATATCAAAAGTTAGTCTGGAGCGGTTTATTATTTGCTTTTGACTTACAAGAAATCGGGAAAAGAAACATGAATCATGTAACAAACACCATTGCCACGATGAGCCCATAATAGCATGGGCTCTCCACAAAGGCTCTGCAAATCCTTTTGGTTTATATGTTATTATGCATATTGGTGGTGGCGAGTTACATTACTAAAGGAAAGCAACATTCTTGGTTTTCTTTTCTTAGAATCCAATCTTACATGTATTGAGAATAAATTTCTTTTAGTAGCAAACGCATGCACAACATACACATTGACCTTAAAAAAGTTGAGATCTACAACATTTCAACTGCACACCAACATCATCACGAAAAAAATACTGGATTTTATGTGACAGTAAGAATACAAATCTATGAACATACTACTAAAACTTGTCGTTTTTTCTATTTTTTCTCCCAAAGGAAAGTCCAAATGTTTTGTCGTTTCGTTGGTTGATGTAAAAGAAGCTGAATACAACGTTTTATTGCTGACGCTGTAGTGTCGTCATCCAAAAGTATTAAAACAGAAGGAAACTCTTAAGCCTTCCTCTGCATCAGCTTGACCCAACAGCTTACTTGATTTTCGTATTTTGCTACAAATACTTCTAGTATTTCAGTACACACAAGAAGTGAGCTCTCTAAAGCGGCTTAAATCCTTTCGGATTTATTGAGATGAGGAGGAGAAGAAGAAAATTATAATAGATTATTTAGCTACTTCTAGATATATTGGAGTACAAAGTATGAGCTTTCTGTAAAGTACATATGTATGTAAAATATTTGTTCTTAGTTCGTGTACAAAATTTCACATACTGTGTCTAATATTATGTCTAGGAATTTTGTATCTGTCTGAAATATTTGAAACCAATCAGGAAGCATTGCATTTTAAGTTACTTCCGTTGCCTTAAGATGTACGTAGTAATACGTATGCTTAAATTATACAAAATCAACAACAAAAGCAAAACGTTACACGAAAAAGATCATTCCTTTTCTTACAGAAAATTCACAAGTACCACCGCCACCCCGCACAACATTATGAAAACCAACATGTTAAGTGCTGCTGCCAGCGAGGAATCGCATTAAGCTGACAATTTTCTTAAGCCGCTAGAGCTTGGAATCGGGACCCGAAATCTCCGGGTCCCGGTGCCCGACCGAGCCCGATTTCGGGTACGGTTCGGGCT
>JAQIWN010004600.1:0-10981 GCA_034699025.1 Entomobrya cf. arborea Gr-Col-00668 | reverse complement strand
GGAGGAGTTGAACATCCAGTAAAGCAACCTGACAATTGTACATGAGTACAAATTCAGCAATAAAAATATTGGTACTTGGTACATTTTTTCAAATAGAATATTTCCAATCATTTTTTCAGATATGATTAAAAACGTGAGCAGATATAATGTGATTTTAATCCTGAATAGAAAAAAAGTTTTCAGAGAAAATTATAAAGTGGAAAATGGGAAATGCTTACTTTTTTACGGTCTTCTCCTCTGGAAATAAAGTACAACGTGAGATGAAGATGAAATCGCACTTAAAAAATGCTATTAAGAAACTGTTCATTTTTATGGATGAGTAATATCATTTAACTCTCTGAGTGAGTCTAATGTACTAACGATAAGTGCATACACATAACATATTACATTACATACTGAACACATAATACACATGCATGTTACATGCCAATTTGCCAATATACTTATAGAAGTTAAGTAACATGCCAATGAACTCCCCCTTACGAATTCGAATCTTTACGACGATTTGATATTATCGTTAGAAAGGATAATGATACGATTGACGATATGATCGGGTACTTTTAAAAAAACGCAAGGTACATTTTCAAAAAAATGTTAATCCATTTTTTCATGAAGAATATCATGCGCATCTCTTGTCTCGCAGCGATTACTCGCATCACTGATGACTGAAGACTGCAGCAAGAAGCTTCACAAGGTTTTAGGCTTTTTCACATTCACGAAATCCATGTAGCACACCGAAGATGAAAGCAATAAATGTTTTTACTTCTTTAAAAAAAATAAAACATGAACACTTTTTGAAAAGTCTGTAAAAATGCATTTTCAAAATATTTTTTGTGGGGTACTAGAATTTTAATGTTTTTTTTTAAAGTCAAGAGCTTGACTCACTCAGGTATAAAATATAAAAATGCATGTGTGTGTAGCATATTATGTTTAGCTTATTAAAATACGATTATAACGGAGAAAGGAAATTTGTCAAGATGATTTACATAGAAGCTACTAAAGTTTAAAACGAAAATGGATAAAGATGTCATTAGTAAGGTAAACTGTGAGTTTCAAGGATAAAAATGCAGTTTTTTATGCAGTTTTGTAAAAACGAATAATCCTCCTTTTTTAGTAACGGTCATCATCATCATAAGACTACATACTGCATTGAAAATCATTTTTCTGTACATTTTCTTGACGACATGATTCAGTTGTTTTGTGATTATATTTTTAGTTGGACTTGACTCAAAAACTTGCTAATTGACTATTGTTAATTGTGTATTGTGAAGTCCCGTCTTATCTTTTGTCAAGTATCCAAAAGTACCTTTATTACAACTCATTGTGTTCTTCTAACATTTTTTATGACAGCTCTAACTTGATTCATAGCTTCCTCTTTTTCTTCTGGGAACAAAATCCTGACAAAATTTTGTATTGAAAAAAAAGATTTTTGGTTACAGTTCAAAAAGTGGCAACAAGGCCAACTTAGCTTGCTCTTCAGAGTTACCGTACATTTTTTCATGTAGAACATTGTGTTTTTTTTTGAAGAAGAATGAGATGTATTTACATAACCTTGCTCTATGCTTGTATTATTATTAGCGTAGTGTCTTTTTAGTCTTAACTGATTATGTGTGCTATACTGATTTCACACATGTATGCTTTCTGAATGCGTCCTTTTTTCCTTTAATTTTTTGGCTAGTTTGCGTTTGCTGAAATTTTAACCCAGTCGTCACGTCACTCCACACAAGATAAAAAAGAACTGCACTGCAACCACATAAAATAAGTGTCATCATCATCTTTTCAACATCATCTCGTCATCATGACTATGACAACTGATGCTGATGCTTAACCCTTTTATCCCAAAAATACCTAATAACCATGGGAATGAATACAGGGGGAAAGGTCTTTGTTGTTAACGAAACGTGAGGGAATATATATGTATTCTTGACTAAAATTCTTAGCCGCCGGCATAATAATGGGGGAAAAGTCGTGAAGTAAGTCAAAATATTATTATTACGTTTTTTCGCAACAACCGAGAAATAGTGTAACCTTCTTTGAATTTCATTGTGTTCCTTTTGATCTGTGCACTATGCTATGATTCTATTACTTAAATACTACACGACCAATTCGCTCACACATGGATATGTTGAACTAAAGAGCGTTTTTTTGTTTCTTTACCCTAATTTTACTCATTCGAAAAATGTTGCTAGTAGAAGGAAAATTACATCAAGTCATGAATACCTCTACTATCTAGTATGGGCCTTGTTGCAAAATAATACAATAAATTGTGATTGTGATATGTAAATGCAATGTTGGAGGCGTCCCTGGCATATGTTACGTTTGTTTGTTGTTAGAACTCACTGATAGGCACTGGTAATCAAGTAAGATTGTTTATTCAAAGTTTATGGAGTGAGCTTGTCTAGCCGGAACGGAGTTCAGTAATACACAAAAAACGGGTCACAGACTTACGATCTTAAATTGAAAAAGCGAAGGACTAAAAGAACAAAAAAAATACTTGCATGATTTTTTAAATCTTATATACCAAGTATTTTTGATTTCATGACTACGGTTAATAAGAAAATATATTAATAAATAAATTAAAATATGAAGAAGTTTAATTAGACATTGGGTAAGCTATTTGGATAGTGTTAGTTTTGGATTACGGACCATGGCTATTTTCATTTATTTTTGGGAAATCAAACTAAGAAAAATGATATAATTGGCAATCTAATACGCAAAGACGTTGTATTTAATGGTATATTAGCTAAACGAAGGCAATGTGGACAAAGTGCAAAATTTGGCAATTTTAAGGCAAGTGTTTTCAGTTTGTCATATCCATTTTCTTTTGCATTTTCCTAAACCAGGGGCCTTTACTACCATCGATCTTCATTCTCATACCTTCATAAGGTTTGCCATGTATTTTGCCATTTACTCTTGTCGCTTGGAGATTTAAAAATTAGTAAATGGGTAAAATACATGGGATTTTGTTATGAAGAAATGAAGAATTAGGAATCGGTTTTGGTAAGCAACGCCCCAGCACTACAACTTGAAACACAAGTATATGAATGAACTATTTCCTGTCTAATCATAAAGATTTAGTTAGGTTTTCTTTCTACTCATGTACTTTACCTGATAAGGTATAAATTAAAAATAGCCAAGCAGCAACAATACAATGACAGACAAGCAGAGGGACATAGCTAAAAGCAAAATATTGCATTTTGTACGCTACTTTTTTATTGTACAGTAGAGTACACTTTGCAAAGATGTTCTTATTCTGGCTGCACTGTTGCATTGTTCAACAACTAGATAGATAGACTAGTCAACAGATATATGGGAAGAGTGGGTAGAACAAAGAGAATGAAAACCCATGTTATTAGAAAAAAAGAAGATATTACGCATTTTGCACACACACATTTTAGTTGGCATTTTCACTTGAGTGCTGAAAAACGAAACTCAAAAAGTTGACACACGGAAACCACTTTGAGTGTTGTGCTACTATTATAACAACACATTTTATCCTTCTTACTTTACTCTAGTAACCCCTTTTTGTCAACAAATTATATAGCTTTTAAGAAGAAAAAATAAATATTTTTTTAAAACAAAAATGGTTTTTGGGTTGGGATGTAAACAAGCAGCAGTAACTTAGCGACAAGTTTTCTGCAGAATAGATTTTTGTTGTTTTAACCGCTCGCCCTTGCATGTTTCATTTTTTCAGAAGAAAAAACCATTTTTTTCCAGAGTACATGCTTAAAAACCAAGTTACAATGAAACATTCGTATGGAGTATGTAGTTTTCTTCTATTGTTTTACAGTGTAAGCCAAATATAAGTTTAAGTGATTGCGTGAAAATATCCGGTGAATTCCATAAAACCAAGAAGTTTGGCAATCCTGAAGAAAGAATTTCTTTTCTTTTTTTGCACAGGGAGTCTTAGCCGACCAGCAAATATCATCATCAGCAACAGAGGAGTCTCTTGTGAAAAAGCTGAGTGCAGTGTGTGGGAAAGATGGGATCAAAGTGAGTGTCCGTTTCAGACATCCTTTCCATGGGGTCGTGTACTCAGATGGTAATCTATATAAAAAATGCTAATGGTAGTACTGTACAAAAAAGAAGCAACAGGTTGTTTTTGATTTGTGATGATGAGATTGCAAGCGAGTACTTGCTTTATGCATAAAATTTTATTTTCAGGCCATTATGACACTCCAAAATGCATTTTCATTGACCAGGAGAAAAATGCGAGTAGTTTTCACCAACATTCTTCCAGCTTTCCAGGGACAAGATTTACTTTTCTCATTCCGGCTGATGAATGTGGTACGAAATTCCATGATCCAGGTAGTATCCTGCTATCACGGCAAAATGACAATGGGACCACTAGCACCACATTAAAATCGGTTGACGATGACTATCCCAATGAGGTGTACATGGAAAACACTGTTATGTTTCAGCAGAATCACTTAATTCAAGAGCAAGGAGATTTAGCACAAACTTTGCGATGCGTCTGGCAAAAGGAAATCAGAAGACCGCTCCAAGCCACTCTACCTTTAACCTCCAGAGCAAAACCAAATAGTAATCACCGTCCCAACAAAGATACAGACAAGCAATTGGAAAATAGCATTGGAACTTCTGTGGTGTCAACGCCACGAACAATCATCCCTGCTGTATTTCCATCCAAATATTTTACCTTGAAGGATTACAGTTATCTCACGTCATCCCAACAGCGTCACGCAGAAATCCGGAAAAGGTTTTTCCAGCCTAAGGGTCAAGTTGAAAGTGTTTCCTATTTTGGTAATAGTCGAAGATCGGGAAAGTCTTTAAGTTATCAGCCTATTCAAGTAATTACGAGCCCAACTCATCAGTTTAGTGAAAAAATGTCTGGTGGTGGCATACGATATAGAAGCTCATCCAACTTCACTGCGCTTCCCTTTAAAGCTGACAATGCTAAAAGCAGCAGTGACAGCATTGGAGCTTGTACTTTAACCTCAGTATTTTTTATGATGCTGATAACTCAACATTATAAAATAAATTTGTTTAAGCAAATAGTTTAAAGAATCTGTGAATATTATATGGATGCTAATCTATTTAAGTTTCATGTATATATTTTATTGTTTCTATTAAAAACCGACTTTACAATAAAGCCAAATATGGACATCAAAAATTAACTTAAAATTTTTATTCCTTGGGTATTTTCAGTTATCATTTAACTTCCAAGTTTACTATGTACGGATACACAATTAATATAGAATTACGATTATACAATAAAACATTAAGTATATCTATAATTGTATACTTCTTAATGACAACCAAGTGCATTTAAAAAGTATTCCACTACTCTGACTAAAACTCTAATCTAATTAAAGTCACAACATAGCATTAATCAAGTTCACAACAGTGTTAGCCACACACAAATAAAAATTACGCAATATTTTCACAATCGTTATTTTATAGAGAAAAAATTATTTGAACTTGTTCACACTTTGAAGCAGGTAATTTTGAAAAAAAGGAGCAAACAAAATTGTTTTCTGACAATACGTGTGCACCCTTCTGAAAATATTTTGCATTGCATTGCCTAAAAAAACGTCATGGAAGTTTTCACGATCAGTTTTCAGTTTTAAGGAACACTTCTGTCTTCTTTGTTTAAAAACAAGATGATTTCTAACATAATATTTAACTACTTTCTGGAATACGATTTCAAATAGTATTACAATCAAAATTAACTGTGTCAATTAATCAACTGAAACAAAACGGGTAGAGCTTTTTTATTCAAATCGAATTGACTTGATTGAATTGCCAGTAATCCTGAAAAAATCGGAGGAATGTTATAAAGTTTCTTTCTTTGAAGACGATGATTAATATTTTAACCTTTTCTATTTTTTGTTCATCATTTTCTACCTGTGTAAAAATACTTGTAAATTGCATTTTTTACTCGCTAATTGTAATTAAGTTACTACACGTGTACACACAGCAATGCGGCAATATTAATTTTTTTTGCTCGATGGGTTTTCAATGTGAATTTGAAGTTTTGACCAGCAGTTTTTTTTGTGTACTACATTTATGTTTTACCAATAATAATAAAATTTATATACATATATTTTTAATTTAAATTGCGTTTATCTTCTTCTGTGTATCTAATTACAGAGTTATCATTATATTTTGATTGATTCCGATTGCTTTCTTAAAAAAACACAAAGCCAGCACAATTCGAATACTTTGGTAGAAAAACATCAGACCAGTCAATGTGTTGGCGTTATTTCTTTTTCATACTCGACTTTTTAAGAAACCGCAAGTTTTTCCCACATGATTAAGTTCACACTACATTTTGTTTATAGAAAAACAATGTTACTATTTTATCTCATCAGATCTATTGGTTTACAGTGTTCACACTCTTATCAATCAGAATTACATATTATCATGATTATATGTAAATATTTTTGGTACGGTTCACGGGTACAGATATTATTATCTATAGTTTATATATATTTTCCATTAATTCATCATCCCAACCAGAGTTTTTCTTTAAATATCTTGGAAAAGTTTATAATTTTTCATTTATGTGTCATTGAATCAGTATACTCGTCGTACAATTGAAGTACTTTTTTTTCGTATTGTATAAATTTAGCTTAGTATTTTTACTTTTACTTTCACAAAATTTTCTTCTTAGCTCATCATTTGCAATTTTTGATCTACACATGTTTTTCGGTTACGCAAAACCAGTAGTAAATTAATAATGTTTTCAGTGTTTTCTTCTTAAAAACCCTGTTTCTTCTATCAATGCATTTTCTATAATGATCTATATATATATGTATATGTTTGCAGCTATCACAAAATGTACATACATATTTTTTTAGCAAAACGTTTTAAAAATTCTTTTCCAATTTATTAGTAAAAGTAAATTAGTGATTGGTGTCAAAATTGTTTTTGACCAAAAGAGAGACAAAGATTAAATGTAAAAAGATACAATAGACAAATAGTAAAGTACATCATGAAATATTTTTTAAATTGATTAATTAGCAAATACACTATAATAATATGTATGAATTGTGAACGGACTTCCATAATATGTATGTGCCGTATGTAACGTAGAATAAACTGATCCCATTGTTAAAGCTAATTGTCAGAGAGATAATAAGAATAAGATTCTATAAGAACAGTATAAAGAGTATTTTGTAAATTAAGCACAAAAATAGGCATGAAGTTTAACAATTTTCCCTTTTTCTTAAAAACTAACAACTTTTAACCTAATGTGCTAACAGAACTAAGAACAACAATTTGGAAAGCTAAAATATTGATTGTTTGCTTGATAAACTAAAAGTAGTTCGAACTTGTAAAATTTTGATGACACGTAAATATGGAGTCTGTAGTTACACTTTCTATTATTACTATTCCAGTCGGATTTGTAGTTAAACTCATCATCATTAGTAGTTACTAATACACAATAATAGGAAGTAGAATATAAAGTAAGTACACACAATGCCCGAAGTAAGTATGCATACTCAAATTTTAGATGTACAACGAATTTTAGTTATTTCACACAAGTTTTCTCATCCCAAAAAGGGCTAGTACTGGTAATTATATGAATGAGTTTTTAATAGTTTGACTATTATACTTTTGTGTTGACGATGACACAACGACGTCACAGCGTCATCTATAAACGAATATGTGTGCTTGTTTGTTGGAGATACATTTATGATCCAGTGCTTGATGACTCACTTATTTAGAAATTTAGTACCTGAGAAATACAAAAAAAAACAAGAAGAAACATTTTAGGTATACAGTCTGCTGGAACATTTTTAACAATAGTCAATAAGATTTTTATTATCATTGTGATCAGTGGGAGACTTTGAAATGTTCATCAATTTTTATAACCAAAATCAGGAGTCGAAAATGGTATGCATCATATCACAATTTTAGTATATCCTTTGTCGCTAAATAAGCTGATTTTGCACAAACCTGTAGTAATTTGGCTTGAAAGGACCTGCCTTATTCAGGCCAAGATATTTGGCCTGGTCATCACTTAGCTCCGTCAAATGAGCGTCAAATGTTGGCAAATGGAGACTGGCCACATACTCATCTAGGAAAAACAAGTAAAAACTGTGTAAATTCTAAATATCAATAAGCATAATGTATCATTAGTAATGTATATAAACGTACCCATCTTCTTCGGTAACAGGTACACATCAGCCTTGTACCTTCCGGCAGGCGCATTGAACAACTCAATCAGGGCGAGAGCCTAATAGTAAAAAAATGACTGCCTTTATTCCAATGCTACAAATATTTTTAATCTTAATGTTTTGTATACATACCTGGGTGGCTGCAGTAATTGACACAACGAACGACGGAATGCTAGAACAAGTCAAGTTGATAAGCCTGCCCTCAGCAATCAGAATGATACGCTTGCTATCGGGCCATATAACGTGATCCACTTGAGAACGCACCTTTTCCCAAGTTAACTCCGGGGTTCTTAAGCTTCCCTAGAGACACATGAAGGAAAATAATATAAGTAAAAAAATGCTTTCACTTTTTTGCTGATTCAGGTAATAAATAGCATACCACATCAATTTCAGTGTTGGAGTGACCCATGTTGCAAACAATACAACCATTTTTCATCTTGTCCATGTGCTCCCGAGTGACTACATTCTTGTTCCCAGTGGCAGTTACAACAATATCCACTACACGGATCACTTCGTTCAACTTTACCACTCGAAAACCATCCATACTGCAAAGTGTACACAAAGCAAAATAATAATTCATTATGCCTATGTTTCTTCAGAAATAAATGTAAGAAATTTTTCCATGTCAGTTTACCATGCTTGCAGAGCGCAAATGGGATCAATCTCGGTAACATAAACAATGCAGCCAAGTCCACGAAGGGATTGACAGCTTCCCTTGCCGACCTCACCGTAACCACACACAGCTACTTGCTTTCCACCAAACATCACATCCGTTGACCGTTTCAAACTGTCAAAAGGAGAAATACGGTAGAATTTAATTATAATATTTATTAGATACACCAGCATAGTCCATCATTAGTAATTCATAGACAAACCTGTCAACAATTGACTCTTTGCAGCTGTACAAATTGTCAAACTTGGTTTTCGTCACAGAGTCGTTGACATTCATTGCAGGAACTGTGAGCTTATTAGCTTTGCTCAGTTGGTACAGTCGGTGAACTCCTGTGACACTCTCTTCCACGATTCCTAGGAACAAAAAAAAATAATCCGAAATTACATTACTACAAACTATACATAAATAAAAAAACTCCCTCCGATTCAAGGACCTATAACGGTCAATAGCCCAGAAAGTTCAATCTCATCAAAACTCCATATAAGATTGTTTCTTTTCATCATCCTCAGGTTATACCAGTACGTGACCACGGGGAAAAAAGACGGAAGCTTCTGACAACATATGTCGCCCTAATCATCATGACTGACTTACTTTTTCTTGCTGACATGACAAGTATAAGAAGTCCAGTAGCCCAAATAGCAAAATGGATTATACAACAAATAGCAAATTGCAACGCAGGTTGAATGGAAAGCCTATCTTCAATTATTTTTTTTCTACTTTACTTGGTCTTGTGGAATGGAGCCAAAAATATACTAAAACGATATTATTCTATTTATTCTATGGCTTCCTCATTTAAGACTACAAATAGATGTACGAATGTACTTGTCAAACAAATATGTGAGAGCAGCTTTACAATTTTTTTTCGTGTCAAAGAAGTCATCAGATACGTCATCACTTCCATTAATTTTTCTCTATATTCTAGTCATATTTAGTATACATATTTAACATTTAATGCCCATGATGACAACTTGTTCACTACCTACCTTTTATAAGCTTGAACATAGCTGGATACTTTTTGAGCATCAAGTGTGTCGCGTCGCCCCCATCATCCAGAATCATGTTGGGTTGCCAATTTTCTGCATTCACACAGCGATCTATACACCACCAAAAGTCTTCCTCCGTTTCTCCTCTCCAGGCAAAGATGGGAAAACCTAACAAAAAAACCACAAGCCGTTACTCAACATCTTCAGAATATCTTTACAAAGTAATCTGGTTCTGTATACAAGCATTGCATGTATATATTTATTTACCTGCTTCAGCCAACGCTGCCGCAACCTCATTCTATTGAACAAACAAAACAAACAAAAGTATTTTGATCTCTAACTTCCCAAAAAAACTAAAACTCTTCTTGAACAAAAACTCGGTTGAATTGCATACACTACATGGAGTCTTCAGTCGTGCAAAAAAAAATGTGCAAATAAATCTGTCTTTCTTTATACTTACCTGGGTTGAGTAGATGTTGCATGCTGCCCATCGAACCATGGCACCTAATTCTGCCAAAGTCTCTATCAGGACCTACATATAAAACCATAATAATAATAAATCAAATCTCGAACACATTTATTTCGAAACAAACTTTTTTAAATGTATTTTTTGGCAAATTACAGCTGTTTGTGCATTGATGTGGGTGCAACCAACAATTTTGGCTCCTTTCAACGGTTTATCATCCGCTGCCCGTTTTCGCAAAGCCACAATCCCGGGCATTTCTACGAAATAATTTGTACAAAAAGTAATACATTTAGCAACGATTTCAAAACAGTAAAAAAACATACACACACCCACTTTTCAACAAGACATTCATTTTTTTACATCTCTGATTAATACCAAGTTAACTTGATTTAACTCTTGACTTACCCTGCTCAGCAATTTCAATTTCACGCCGACCAAAAGCGTGCAAGTCGATATTTCGAACACAAAAGTCCGCGGAACCTTTGCTGTTCTTCTGTGCTTTCTCCCGGGGACTAACATCCTCTTCATCAGAGCTACTCCCGGTGTACGACGCTACAGAAGAAAAAAACGCATAAAAATATTACATTAACACACGCAATCTGACTATTTCCATTCATTTCATCACATCACTGTTAATCAACAAAACCACAACGAAACCGAAGAAGAGCCAAAAGAATTGAAGAAGAAGTATGGAATAAAATGTTATCACACCTTT
>JAQIWN010004599.1:0-10982 GCA_034699025.1 Entomobrya cf. arborea Gr-Col-00668 | reverse complement strand
AAAAGCGTGACATGGGGGGGAGGGGGGTGTCGAAAAAACCCTTTTTTAGCGTTACGTACTAATTGAATGGCCCCTAGTCAGTCAGAAATGTCTTATTCGGAAATTGATGCATGTTTCTCAAGATGGGATTTATTATCAGCATCATCATCACTGGATGAGATGGCAATTTACATATTTATGCAGTTTCAAATTAAATTTATGACAATTATTGTTTTTTAGGAATGCAAAATGCATACATATATGAAACGGAAATAAAACAATAAAACAAGACAATTTAAAAAAATGATTTGATCATTTAAGTTTTTATTCTGATTATTTAATTACCAATAATTATTAGGCGTTTTATGTATTTTTTTAAAAATAATTACAATCGCTTTTAGGTTTTCTGTTAACGTATAATCTATAACTTACGTTCACAAGACTACTACATTTGCAATTTGTGAAACAAAGCATGGGGAATCTGTCGTTGAATTGATATAGTAACTTTGCTGATACTTAACCAATTCCTTCTATTTTATACACAATTTATGATACGTGTACTGCTGGTTTTATATTTTCTCTTTTAATTCCTGTATATTACCTTAAATATTACAAATTAAGAACATATTAGTTTTAACTAAACGTACATCTTACATTACAAGCCAGTACAACTTATTTCAACTTAATTAGAACCTTTAAGTTAGTACAAAACTACTAGTAGTAAAAACATTCGTGCATTGTAAAAACCAAATCGCCCTAATTAGAGTTAGCTAAACTCATCTAATTTTGAACGTCTTATTATACCCCAGCACCACTAATATCTGACTTTGCTACTTGATACAACCAAGGGTAAAAAACTTGCATAGCCAAACCAACCACAGAACAAGAGGAATGGATATGAAAAAATCTTTAACTGAAAATAAAGTTTTTAGCGTCGTCCGTCACTTGTAAAGCACATAAGTAGCTACAGTAGTAGTAGTAAGGCGTTTAGCATGAAAGACCAGGAGTAGTTCACTTTACATTTCCACTTTATTTGCAAGTTTAATGGGACGCTGTACTATATAAAAATCTGCAGCAAGTTAAGTGCCAATCTTTTTTACTTGGGCCAACTTTACAAAATACCTCTTACAACTGCAGCTTCGTTGGTTTGGTGGGTGGGAGCCGGAGGCTGAGAGGCGACACGACGAAAAAATTTTCGGCCATGTATTTCTTATGTAAAATTGGAACAAAATTGATATCAAGCTATTAAGGTAATGTAACATGCACAACGCTTCCTTTTCTCATGCATGGTGATAATTTTTTTCTTGGTAATAAATAGGTAACTTAACGATTTCTTCAAAAAAAAACTATGGAATAACGGAATACGTAAATGTAATAAGGGTAACTTGAGATAGTTTAAAAGATCTTCGTGTTTCAGTAGTAAGTATTATTGCTGTCCACACTGTTTTTTTTTGGTAGTACATAAAACTAGTAAAAAAAGTAAAAGTAAAGTCCATCAGTAAAACTTGGATGAGATGCTAATGCACATATTTATGCATTTTTGAATTAAGTTTATGGCAATCCCATAGTTTTAGAAACGAAATATGCATCCATGCATGAAAAAGAAATAAAACAATAAAACGAGACAATTGAAAAAATTGATTTGATCATTTGAGTTTTTGTTTTATTCATTTGCCACTAATAAATATTAGGCTTTGTGTACATATTCTTTTCTGAAAGGATTAGAATTGCTTTTAAATTGTCCGTATATAATCTTGAAAATATACAATATACAAATTACGAAACTAAATATGATATAATCAAATTTTTTGTTTAGTACCAACAATTAATAGAATTCATGAACAACTATAGGTTATTGAGCTAAATACACTTTATAATACTTATAATAAAACTGCATCCTGTGTCCTGCTTTTCTGAACGAACAAATCTACATTGTTTGTCGACATAAAATCTATACATCAAGTGCCTACTTATTTCTTAATTTGGGATTAGTGACGGTGGGGATTACATAATTTTTTATGACAAAGTTTTCAGTATTAGTTTATATTTTTCAGACATTGTTGTGTAAATTTTCGTCTGTGCATCTCAACATTTAAATACTAAACTGTCTTTCAGCTACATATTTTTATTCAATACACCTGTATCAGGAGAACCAGATTAAAATGCAAGTAAAATTTTCGTATCTAACAGACAGGATCATCATACGGAAACAATCAAGTCATTATTGCACTGAAACCGAATTAAATAACTTGCTATGACAAGACCATGTTACCCTACATTTTCAATTTTTGGAACAAAGCATCGACATTTGTTCTTGAATTCATCTCGTAGCTTTACTTCCATTTTATACACAATCCATGGTACGCGTACTGCTGGTTTTATATTTTTTATTTTAATTCCTGTATTTTACCTTAAATATTACGGATTAAGAACAATATAGTTGAACTAAATGTACATCTTAAATTACAAGCCAGCACAAATTATTTCAACTTAATTAGTACCTTTAAGTAAGAAACTACTTGCAGGAAAAACATTTGTACATGGTAAAAACCAATTCGCTCTAAATTACATATTAGAGCAATCATTCCTTACAAAATAAAAGATAACTTACTTTCCTGCTACTACATTTGAACAGTGTTTAAAATTTTGATTAACAATTTTTGATACTTGAAACTCAATTACAATTAAACTGGTAAAATTATATTTTCACCCGCAAGTGTTTTAACCTTCATATATAATTTTTCGGGTTAGCAAAAAAGCTACCAGCTAGTCTTTAGTGAAACCATTTACCTTGTTCATATTACTGCTTTAGTAATATTTTTAGCTACATTAATCAAAAGGTACAATACAAACAGTAGTTTTCAAACAGATTCAACAATTCAACAACAACATTGTAGCAAATTGCTTCGAATACAATGTGCAAAGTTACAATCCAAACCCCTTTTACATATCTTTGGACTATTCGACATCATCTTCACTTTCAATCTAAGTTATTGGAATTTACAATTTTTAATTCATGGTTAATAAATATGGATGATTTTACTTATCGATCACTGAATACCTAACAGAAACCAATAAAACTTTACACAACTAGCTTTCTTTCAATAATAAAACATAATTTTTGCATTTTTTTTCTACAAAAGTGAAAGCATACCAATTAACAATTTTTTTCACTCTACTAATCGTCGTCTCACTGCATAAAAATATTTTTACGAATTGCATGCGTTTCGTTACTATAAGCTTACTTTTTCACCTGTTCATCACTTCAAAAGTTTAGGAAATAATCAATCCATTCCCCATTTTAAAAGTATTTACAAAATTCTTGTATTAAAAGTAGTATTAAATCAGTTGGGCACAATAAAATGATTCGCCACACATTACGTTTGTGTAGAAATCTCAATCAGACAGCTTACATTCCTGACAGATTTTGAAAATTTATCACAAGTAATTTTTGAATACTTGCCAAATCTTTTTTAAACATTGTTAAATAAAAAACATTTTATACTTTAAATATTTTTTGAAACAATTGGAACTTAAAATTATATTTTTCATATAGATTCGATTCGAAATCTCAAGATTTGATTTAAAGTTTAGTCATTAGAAACAAAAAACGATTGATTGATTTTCTCAGAACGTATCGAATCTTGCTTTACTTTCACTAATCTAAAAAAAACTAATTTTCCATTTTAAAGTTTTGTATCATACTAAAGGCATCAGTGCCTGTTTTATTGCAATTCTTTATTAACAATTAAGACCGTGAGCTATTTTTAATAAT
Organism: Entomobrya cf. arborea Gr-Col-00668; assembly: GCA_034699025.1. Classification (NCBI taxonomy): domain Eukaryota; kingdom Metazoa; phylum Arthropoda; class Collembola; order Entomobryomorpha; family Entomobryidae; genus Entomobrya; species Entomobrya cf. arborea Gr-Col-00668. The sequence continues at coordinate 7,228 of JAQIWN010004599.1, read as the reverse complement.
TGATTTTTCCAAAAAAAATGTTTAAAAGCATTTAATTTATATCTTGGAACTTCGAATCTTTGCCCAAAAACACCGATGACAAGTTTAGACAACCAACACCCCATTGCCATTGCACCACCTCCAACCAAATCCACACCAGTTACCTATTATCTACACACAACAGGGTACATATTTATATATGTAACTCTTATGAAATAAATCAAAACTATAAAACATTTTTCTTATATTATTTCATTATTTTTAGTGGCACTACTTGTTTCGCAGATTTTCTATATATTGCACACAAAAATACATCCTTATGCACAAAGATCATGTACCATATTATATTTCTAAACAAGGTACTGAGAATGCTGAAAGAGAAAAACTTTAGATTTTGAAACAATTGCAAGCATAAGCTGCGCTAATTCAGGTCATGGGTGCGACTTGCGACCTGTCAATTGCAATTGTCACTATCCCCCAGTCGCCACTGTCCTTTAATATTTAATTGCCTTAAGTCTCAAAAAAACAATTTGATCCAGCTTCTGATCATCTTTTCATTTATAGGACGAAATGCACATGTACACCTTGTGCTTCACCACTATACATAATCGGAAACAGACTTTAACTTGAAACTGGATGTAAAATGCTTGCATTTTTACCTCATATTTACACAAATATTTACCTTGAAATAGCTCATGGTGAAACTTGATTGATTTCGTACTACATACTACAATTCTACATATGCGTTTGCTACAGCACTACTATATCGCTGTTGTTTGATATTTTTAAATTCTCTAATTCTAGAGCACTTTACTTTTGAAAACTTTTTAAAAACCAACCGTTGCATTTTTAATCTTACTGATGCAACTTTGTTTCAAACAAGTTAATCTAGTTTGGGAAGTCATACAATCTTAAAAAGCCTAACATGATTACAGACTGTTCATTTATAAATGTAAACTTTTACTACACTAATGTTTATCAAACACTTGTTTTAAAGATGATAATCCTACCCTTAACATTTTGATAAGATCAATAGGCATCCACTCTAAAATGCCGAAACTTTTACCTCAACTTGAATGAATGGAATGGACACCTAGGGCTGTGGCAAGACTATGCGAGCGTCACTCAAACTGTTTCCACACTACAGTAATAAATAATAGAGAAAAGGCCCAAAAATCCGTCAAACGTATCCTATTCCAAACATAACAAAAAAAACATTTATGTCTAAAAAAATACCCACCAATTATTAAACAAGCTTCTACCTATTTTAATTTTCGTTCACCTTGTTATATTGACCAAAGACTAGAAATTCACCATCTGGAACGAGTAACTATTCATTTATCCCTCAGGTAGTAATCCAATTCCCATCCACCTAAGCTGTTGAATGAAGAGAAGGCCATTTATAGTAGACAATCTCCTAGTTAATCCTAAAACTGCTTTCCCCAAGTTCATCAAGTATATTTTTCTCCAAAAAGACATCATGTATTCAACCTGCAATAAAGAAATAAAAAAGTTCCAACACAAATTAATAGCACAGCAAACAATCACATATCGAAACTAAAGTCAATGTAATTAAATACCCCTACTAATGTACAAGATAACTTTTAAATCAATCTTCAAGCACAAAAAATACACACCCACACAGGTTTATATTACCTCCAAATCTCCCATTTTTTCTTGTCTAGAATTCCACAAAAGATTGGTTCAAATGTAGAGAAAGCTACCCTATCTTAAAGTATTATGTCAGTGGTACTACTTTAATTTATTCACATCAAGGTAATTAAACTTTTTTTTTAATTAACTGATTAGTTATTAATATATTAACAAACTCTGACAGGTCGTGTTCTCCCACAGCTCTTGTTAAAGTAAACATGCATGGCTCCGAATAAAAGAAAAATGGCTACTTGTACAAGTACAAGTTAATAAATATACGCGACAGAAAAATAATAGCTTTCAGAAGAAACGTTGAATGTGTCATATGAATTACATTTAAACGCGAATATATGTATAACCAGTGAGATAATCCTGAGCTTGACACTACCGAATTTTATGACTTTAGAGCAGAGACGTGTACAAGAGTTACTTTTACATTTTTTGCATCTGAGCAAAACTATAAACCGTAGTGATGATGGTGGTGATGATAATGGTAAGAGCTGATGTATGCTTTCTTTGTTTGACTATCCTTTCTGGTAGCTCAATCTTTTAATGTATAACCATGTATATTCACACTCTCCAAATTGTAACCCATCATTGTAACTCAATCATTACATTTAGGTAATCAGGTACACACCAGCTATTTTCAGAAAACCTTCCTGCCCATGTTAAGTAAATGACGGGAAGGCTTTTTGTGAATAGCTGGACTGTAGCTCTTGTGTCACAATGCCCTAAAATCCTTTCTAAATTCAGATACTTGCCTAGGTTATGTTACAGAAAGGGAAACAGCTCAAAAAGGATGGTTTCGTTTTCTTGTCTTACAAATTAAAAGAAATTTAAAAAAATAAACCTGTAACTATACTCCTGGCTCTGGTTTTTTAGTGCTTACTCAAGTAGCTGATCAAGAAAGTGTGGAATGAATGGGTTGAAGTGAATGTGTGATAGTGAAATGTTCAGTATCCTGCGACAAGGGAAGCTTATTATTTGTATGTATTTGTATGTAATGAGTACATTTATGTAATTCTTTGAGTGATGCAACACTTTTAACTATAAACAGTTATACTGTACAATAAACAACACCGTGTACAAAAAATGTATTCGCAAAGGAAGCGTTGTGCTTTTTACATTACCTTAATAGATCGATGTCCAATTTTACCATTTTTGCATAAGAATAACATGGGCAAAATTTTTTTCGTCTTGTCGCCTCTCTCAGCCTCTCAACTTCACTAAATTTTTTAAAAGGTATTTTCAGACAATGAAAGAAGTAAAAATATTTGCGCTAACTTGACTAATTGAAGATTTTTATAAAGTACAGTGTCCCATTAAACTCGCGAATAAAGTGGGTAGGCAAAGCAATCCCACCCCTCCCTCCTCGTCCCTCTACTATTTTTGGGCAAGTAACTTAATTAAGTGACGAAGCTAAAAATTGATTTTCAATCAGAGAAAATTATACTGTTTATTGTGAAGTCCTTTCGTTCTTCATGAAAACCGTGTCATTTGTTTTTTTTATGACAGAGGGCTGTAATGTCGTCGGGAATAAAACATATTTTGTTTCTTTCATACAATTGTGTTTGTTAACATAACGCAAGCGCACATGGATCTGATCTAGTGCAATGATTCGATTTTAATGAATCTTTTTTTTAAAGATTTTAAGGTGTGTGTAAGGTAGGGTTCAATTTTTTGAATATTTCGAATGTGGAGCTTGGTGTCACATTGTTCAAAGATGGTGATGATGAGAATACTGAAATGCAAATAACGTCAGCCCCTCAAAGGGCCTGTTACGGGTAAAGCTTCGTGCGCTAATACCCAACGAGAGAGCAGTGTAATGGAGAAGACTATGTTTGTCTCGAAGGCAAAGATAAGAGGCCACCTCAGTCAAGTGGATCCTTGGCTATTGAAATCATAAAGTTGTTTCCCCAAACACCAAAGGTGTTGATCTTAATAGTTGATATGATGCTAACTTGGACGAAAGACTACGGAACCTAACAAGCAAGAGGAATGAATATGAGGAAAACTCTGCTTCTACAATAGCAGTATTTTTCTCCGTGATTGAAAATAAGATCTTCAGCGTCCTCCGCGTCACTTGTAAAGCTCATAGAAGTATCTATAGAGGAAGGTGTTTAGCTTAGCATGAGCGACCAGAAGAGTTTACTCTGCATTCCCATTTCATTCGCTATTTTGATCGGACATTGTACTGTATAAAAATCTGCAAAAAGGCAAGTTAGTGAAAATAATATTTTTACTTCGTTCATTTTTACAGCAACTGCAGTTGGGAGGCTGAGAGGCGACACGACGAAAAAAAGTTTTGCCATGTTTTTCTTATGCAAAAATGGTAAAATTGGACATCCACCTATTAAGGTAATGTAACACGCACAATGCTTCCTTTTCATATGCACGGTGATTGGTTGTGAGGATGGTGGTATTTTCTGGTAATTCATAATTGCTCACGATGGCTTTAATGGTAGATTGTCTCTCAAGTTGTATTGCCATCATGCTTACGATTAGTTAAATGTCATGCCAATCATTTCATTCGTCATGAATTGTTAAATTCTTTGTTTGGTAGCTGCAAAAACACGTCATAAAACATTTGTCGTGTCATATTTTTTTTAATGAAACCTGAAAATTAGGTGATTGCAAGGTTTAAAAGGTAACAGACAAGCAGCCAACAATTCACAGAGGCTGACTCAAGTCATTTCAATTTCGAAAGCTAGAATAATTTGTTTCACATGAAAAAGCATCACGCAAATGACGCAAATAATAATAATCAAACTACTCGTATTCTCAGCTAATTTGGATGAAAACCCTGCGGCAAAAACAACCACAACAAAATAATATCTCAAAAACTCAGTTTCTTCAAAAAGAGTATACTTTTCCATTGATTGGAAATCAGTTTTTATATCTTTGCTACTTGCAAAGCATAAAAATAGTACGTTTCGCACTATTTTAGGGGGATGATTACTTTGCATTCTTTCTTTATTCGCAAGTTCAATGGGACATTGTACTTCATAAAAATCTACAGCAAGTCAATTTAGCGTAAAAGTTTTACTTCAGCTTCACAAAATACCTTCAACAACTTCAGCTAAGTTGAGAGGCTGAGAGAGGCGACACGACGAAAAAAGAATTTGCCCATGCTTTTCTTATGCAAAAATGGAAAAAATAGACATCTATCTATTAAGGCAATGTAACATGCACAAAGCTTCCTTTAAATATGCTTCGCTATGATTGATGGTAATATTTTTTTGTAATAAATAGCTCACTTTATAATTTCTTCAAAAACTATAAAAGAACGGAATCGTTGAATAATATTTGAACAGAACACTATGAACATGATCAACATCAGCAAAAAATAGATCAGATTCGGATACACATAATTTATGCCGTTTTAAAAGTTATTATTTGAATTGTAGTTGTTTAAGAAAGCTAAATGTGTGCATTTATGATTTATGAAAAGAAAATAATAAAACGAGACAACTGAAAAAATAGATTTGATCATTGCATTGACTTCTTTCATTTCCTTATTGACTGATATACCCACAAACCTAACGCAAACTCAAATGGTCTAATTTTGGAAACGGGTGCTGGTTTATTAAAGCTAACATAAATATCTTGCTGCTAGCCCCAAGGGTTAAAGGTTGAAATTATTTTTATTGCAACATTCGACTTGGATTTAGTAAAAAAAATTCCCTTCTTAACTCAAAATCAACTAGACTTTTTACAAAGCAAAACTTCCTTTCTCTCAGTTATTAAGCCTGTATTTTATTCTATTTTTTAAACAAAAGTGAAAGTAAATTATATTGAGTAATATTCTTTCATCTTACTGCAACTTTATACGCTTATAAAGCATTCATCTAATTATATTCGTTTACCTGTTTTAAACTTAGTGACTTCTTTTTCCCATATTCAACATCAATTCTCAATCCATTTCCAATTTTAGATGGATTTACACAATTTTACTAATAAAAGTAGTATTAAATCAATCGTGCTCAATAAAACGATTTGCTATACACACTACGTTTGTACAGAAATCGAAACCCGACAGCTTACATTACTGATAGATTTCCAATATTGACAATTACTTTGTTAAAAAATACTTGTGTACATGTATGACAATTTAAAAATTACGCTGATAAGAAATGCAATAGTCAGACCAGACTTGGCCATTATAGTCTTTTGTTGCCCCAATTAACCAATTTCAATAGACTTTCAAAATGGTCATGACTTTTTAATAATTATTTACTTTTATTTTAATGAATACTTCCATGCAGATAGATATATCAGCCATGATGAATGCTTCATAGCACCGTGAATAAAAATATCGAAAGAGGAAAATATTGCAGAAGTTAAAGACAAAAAAATAGATATTCATTGCTCTCGTTGATTATTCTATATACTGAACTGAAGCGTACCTACCTAGTTTTATTAAAAACAATGCAATTTATTTTTGCAAATCACACCTTGCACCAGAAAAAAAACGCGAAAATGGATGCTCAAAGGAAGCAATATGAATGTTACATTGCCTTGATAGATGGATGTTCATTTTTACCATTTTTACATAAGAAAAACATGGGCAAAATTTTTTTCGTCGTGTCGCCTCTCAACTCTCAGCCTCTCAAACTTTACTAAAGTTCTTGAAGGTATTTTCTGAAAATAAAAAGTTAAAAAAATTTGCGCTAACTTGAATTATTGCAGATTTTTATAAAGTACAGTGTCCCATTACACTTGCAAATAAAGTGGGAACGAAAAACAACCCTCCTCCCCTCCCTGTCCCTCGTGCTAAACGTCTTACTCTTTTTATGCTTAAGAATTTACATAGTTTAAAGACTGATTTTTAATTAGGGAAAGAATACTGATTTTGTGGAAGCTGAATTTAGTAGTCATTCCTCTGGGTTGATTCTAATGCAGGTTTTTCATTTAAGTTAGCCTCAAGTAGTGAGATAGCAGAAGTGGTGCTTTGTAATGTAATACATTGTGATACTTTCAACATTTCAATTGTATGTCTTGTCATGTCATGGTTTCTGATTGGTTCTCTAGCGATTAAATGTGTGGCGTTCAACAAGCCTTCCCAAATCTCAACACACTTGTCATGCCACCAGCACTCGGGTAATATAGCGTAGAACACGTATATTTTTTTGCATGCAGTTTTCTCCCCCTTTGCTTGCTACTTTGTTTTTTTGCTCTGTGTTGTTTATATTTAAAGCATAATCGAATAACCGGCCAAAAAGGGTTGAATCTACATAAATAGGAATGTACATTATAAGTGTATATTGCCCATATCATAGATAAGTATACAGCATATCTACTTCTATTAGTCTGACGATGAGTATAGTTTGTATTTTGTATGCATACTTTATTTAGTAACTTGTCCTTCCGACTTGTCCACGTCGTCTTTTTTTGTAAGGAGACTGTAAAAATATATATTTAGTTCTTTCAAATAATTATGTCTGTTCAGCGATTTATATTTATGCTGTGTCGTAAAATAGTTTGTTATGATGATTTTAAGATGACAAAACGTAAATACGTACGTATTGCTGGTTCACTTTGCTTATTACACTCCGCGTCGGCTAAGCACGGCATCTCACTCATAAAGACGTGTATA
>JAQIWN010004598.1:0-10983 GCA_034699025.1 Entomobrya cf. arborea Gr-Col-00668 | reverse complement strand
TACTTTCGACAAAAACTTTTGTCATATTTTTTCTAACTGGAATATTTGTTGGTGGCTCTCCAGATCCTACACATCTTGCAGCAGTAAGAATAAATTGATCAGATCCTTGACTTAAAAGTGTGGCTCCACATTTAAAACGTTCGTCGTACAATATTCCAGCTTGATATGGAATGTGTTTTTGTTCTTCAACGCCAATTAACGGTATAAGTTCTGTATTATCATCCCCAGCTGATTAAACCACAATTAAATAATATATTTTTGGTCAATTAAGATGTTTGAATTGAAAAGAATAAAACTTACACAGATTTATTATAGCCATAACATTGCAAATAGTGTAAACAGTTAACTGAGCTACAAAATTTGTTGAAAATCTTGGTAATGGTTTCATTCTGCTTTACTACAGTTTTTAAAGGTTGGATTTTTAAATAAATGAATTGGTAATATGTACAATTGCTGTGTTAATTATGAAACAAGTTTATATCATTCCGAAACATGAATTTGTGAACAAATCATTATAAAAGATTTTCTTGAAGGTTAACAAGGATTGTGTAAATTGTAATTTAAAAAAACAAAAAATAAATGGTAAGTTTTTATTGGCTGTATGCAAGTTAGGGGGAATAGTTTTTTTTTATTAAAAAGTTGTGTTGTGTTTTTAAAAAAAAGTGTTGCATTTTATTTCGTTTAGCAAAAACGACGCCTAGAATATTTCGGGCAAATTTCAAAATGAATATTTTATTTTTTTGTTGAATTTATAATCTTGTCATGAATATGTGATCAATATCAATTGTTTTTTTTTGTGATTCTTTTATTGTAGCAACTTTTAAAAGTGTTTTTGTCAGTGTAATTGTGAATTTGGACTTGTTTAATTATTTTTGTTTGAAAATAAATTTGTTTTGAAGCATGATGCAATTTGTCTTCTCTTCCATGACTTCATGTTCATGTAGATTTAGTTGTAATTTTTTGACTTCGTTAAAAAAATCAATTTGATTTGAGACCGTCACTCAACTGAGCATCTGCATCGTGTAAACATTGCAATTGTAACCCTTTGATTTAGTCAGCTGTTTTTTAATAACTGCCTTGTACACTCCTGTCATCTGTGGAAGTCATGTCGTGTCAGATGGTCAAGTAGACAAAAAAGTAAACAAACCTTGTAATTTTTTTCTGTTTCATGAGTTGAGTTGTCTTGTAGCTGTAGCTCCGCCCGTTCACTTTTTAATTATAATTTGTGCTACTAAAACATATTAAAAATAAAATAAGTTTTCTCAGCATTAAATAGTTATTCTTGAATAAAATAGCTATCTACTCATAAAATAAAGGTCTAACGTTTTAAATCATTTTATTTTGACGAAGGTAATTTACATAACTGTTACATTACACTACTGCTTTTACATAAATGGATAAAAATTAAAATTGTAAAGGCGATTGTAGAGAACTTGTGGTTGGTAGTAAGAAAATCAATTAGTTTGAACATCAAACATTTTTAATTACTATTTAGTTAAGGAAGGAAGGAAGAACGTGCAGACCTCCAGCGAAAAAATGAAGCGATCAAGTGACCCAACAACTTCCCTTGGCAAGCCTTCCAAAAAACGAAAGGTTATATCATCCGCAGATATCCAACAGGTTTTTTTAAAACTATCTAATTAAAAAGATGATTGTATCAGGATCAAGTTTAATTACAGTTATTTACTATCCTCGTTCTGTTAAAAAAAATTAAGGTACTTGATTCCGTTGTGGCGTCCACAGCGCCTGCCGTTTCACCACCTTCACATCCACCATCATCATCGTCGCCTGTGGCAACAAGACTGAGACCACGTCCTCCAAGAGCCAACCCTCCACCACCTCTAAAGACAAAAGCCTCCCGGAAATCAAAACAACCAACAAAGCTTTCCATTCAACCATCACCTTCTCCACCACCACCACCAACGACCAAAACTCCTGCACCAGTTCCACCTGTAATACCTCCAAAAGTTACTGCACCATCCTTATCACCACTTGCTTTTGCAATTTTATATCCTAAAATCAAGCCATCATTATCCCATCCTCCAAAAGCTACTCCACCTTTATCCAACCCTCCCCCTCCGAAATCAACAGCCACAACCACATTAGCCCTCCCTCCAATAGCCAAGGTCCCTCCAAAAACAAAACCAGCCCAACCAACACCAGGTCCTCCTCCACCACCACCCCTCCTCACCCCTTCCTCTCCGGTCACCCTTGAAGCCGCCAAAATTCTAGTTGAAATCAGCCCCACACAATTCACCCCATCACTGCTCCAATCTTCCACCTTCCAAGCCTCCCTCCTTCCCCCCACCACCCCCGAATACGCCCTCATCTCCACCTATATCTCCAACAGCCAAGCTCATTCCGACTTTCACACTAGTATGTTAACCGTTTTAAATGTTAAGCTTGGATGTTCCCCCTCCAATCCACCCAGTCTAGGTGCAGGTGCCACCAAAAATCCTCCCAAACGATTTTGCATGATGCTCTGGCACGGCACCAAACCCTTCACCATTGCCCCCACCACCGGCTCCAACACGGCTTCCGTTGCCCCTCCACCGGAAACCAGATGTTTTGCCAGGGTCTCTATTTCGCCGATCGCATATCAAAAAGCGCTAAATACTGCACCCAAGATAAATATTGCACGACCCCAAATTCTGGACAAATCGGCTACATATTTTTATGCGAGGTTACACTGGGAAGGTGCTACAACGCCAAGAATTCTAATTCAACTTACAAATCAGCTCCACAAATTACCAAGAAGGATGGAAGTGTAATTACTTTTGATAGTTTAAAGTGTACTGGAGAAAATATACCGGATAGACAAGAGCAGAGGGAAATTGATAGGGTTATTTGGCCAATGGGTAAAACAATTAAAAATACAAAGTTTCCAAGTTATTCAGTTTTGTATAATGAGTTTATTGTTTATAATCCGGATATGGTTGAGATAAAGTATTTGGCTAAGGTGAAGTTTTCATGTTGTGAAGCACATGCAGCCGCTTGAGAGAAATATAATTCATAATTTTAAATCAAATATTATTTTGTTTTAAGTGAAACAGTGAAAGTTTAATTTTTTGTAAATATTTGACTAATTGGTTTTGTTGCTGATGTAAACCATTTGTTGTTGGTCTTGCTGATTAATAATTTCGGTGGAAAAGTATGTTCCAAGTTGAAAAATAATAATAATTAAAAAACCTACATCCTTTCGTACTAATTAATTTATAAAACTAATTTTAATCGTGAATTAATTGATTTGTTATTTACTTGTTGACTGACTAATTTGTATTAAATAATAATCCAAACATTTGTTGTTCTCAATTTAATATTTATTTATTTTTATCCTTTTTTTTTCTTTTTTTTTTTTGTATAATTTTCATAATATTAAAAACCATGCCAAATGTTAAGTATTTCACGAGTCGTGTATATACGTATCATGGAAACAAATTTGCAGATTATTTTGCAGATATCACCAACAGTCCAATCTGAGTGTAAATTAAAATTAAAAACCGTCGACCAAAAATGATAGAAAGCATGAGCCTAATGTTAAGCTAAGATTATCATCTAAATCCTAAGTTGGTCTGGACTCGAAAGTAACCACAATTTTTACGAAAATTTATAGTATGCTACACATTGAAGCTTCAAGGTTTTTTGGATGGCTTGCGAAATGAATTTGTTGGGTCATTTATTCGCTCCATTTCTTTTTTCGATTTTGGTGACACTTGTGTGGGATCTGCACGCATTTTTAATGGGATAGAAATGATTAAATGATGTTCAGCTAATTAATGTCTGAAGCTAGTTAATTTTCAGCGAACAGTTCTCTATAATTTTTTACACCAGAAGAATTAATAGAGAAATTAATTACACATTTAATTAAAAAACAAAAGGGGATAGCAATTGCGTATCCTTGAAAAAGTGGCTTCAAAATACCTAAATTAAATTTAAAACAAAATTTAATTATTTTAAACAAAAAATTCACAAAATGATTTAAGAAGTCCAAAATACACAATTTTATGCAACAATTTTTTAAATATAAAATGAAGACATCACATATTTTACAAAACTGTTAATTTTTTATATAAATGACCAGATTATAAATTTAACGAATTGAAACAAAACTAATTCAATTAATTTAGTTTTACGAAAATCGGACCTTTACAAAATATTTAATTTTAACTTTATCCGGACTATAAACAACATACTCATTATAAAACAGGTCGTATTTTTTTAACCTATTATTTTTAATTGTTGGTTCCAACGGCCAAATCACGCCATCCTTTTTCCACTGCTTGCCCGTATCCGGTTCAAATTCTCCAGTGCCTATTAAGCTATCAAAATTAATAGGCTTTCCACTTTTATCGACAGGAACCCGAGGTTCTTTAATCTTCGGATTTCCGGTAGGTTCCTGTGTACGATACCATCTGCCTAAGCTTATCTCACACAAAAACAAATAGCCAATATCCCCAGCAACTGGCTGGCTCAACACAATAAACATTCTGATTACAGTATTGGGCACTTTTAGAAATTCGGTCGGCAAAATAAAGTCCAGGACCAAACATTTGCCCTGTGTCCTCAGGGCACTTTAAGCCATCTTTAAGAATCGGAGCTATATTATTTGGTTTAGTGCCGTGCCAGAGCATCATTGAAAATCGTTTATATTTGGAAGTTTTTATGTGGTTTTGGGAAATTTTTAAAATTGATTTCAGCTCTACTTTAAATTTGTGACGTTGGCTGTTTCGAATGTAGTCTTCAATCTTTTGGTAGTGAACGTCGTGGTATGACAATAGCAAAGCTTGGAAGGAAACACCGGAAGAAAAAAAGGAAGGCGAGTGGAACTCTAAGCTGATTTGTTGAAGAATTTTTAAGGCTTCAGGGGAAACTAGAGGAATGACTTTTTGAGTATGTTTTCTTTTTGGACACAGAATAACTCGGTTTACAAGGTCACATATTAATATTGCGGGATAATCTTGGGATGATGTTTGTTTATCGTCATCGTCATTGTTTTCAGAGTCAGAGAGCTGTAAATTTTGAACGAGAAGAATCGAAATTTTGATTTGATACATATTGCATGATTTTTTTTGAAAATATTAAATGATTGAGTATTATTTTATTGGTGACTTACCAGGTCGTCAGGGTCTAAAAGAAATCCATCATTTAAATTTATTTCTAACTTCACTTTTTTGAAGCCTTGTGTCTTAGAAGTTACGTAATCACTAGTTCTCTTCATTATAACGTTGGGTTGGTTATAAATGTTTGAAGGTATTTTAAAAGACTTATTTTAAAATTTATTTAGTAAAATGCGAATGCGAATGTGCACAATTTTTAAATTTGCAAATAGTAGCTGTGATAAATATATGATAATTGTATGGCCAATTTGTAAAAATACCACAAGTTCACTGCTGATTTCAATAAAATGAGTCCGGCTTAAGTAGAATTTTGGTTAGGCATATAGTGAAGTACATGGTTTTCAAAGGTACTGTATTTAGGTGCATATCCACACATGTACATACTCATATTGTATCAGGAAAGTTATCCATGTGCTATATCACCAACAAAGCATGCAAGAAGCCATACAAAAACTCCTCATGTAAGCTTATTGTAAGCTTATGTAAGGATATTTGAGTTTGTTTATAAGTATACTACACGGTGGCCGTAAAATTGGATTTGCGTACGTATAGAGGTACCTCAAAATCAGTAAGATGATTTGACTAATTGTAAGTCGGCTGGAAGTAAGTATACAAAAGTAATGCAGGGTTAGGAACAAAATAAAGTGTCATAATGTGAAGAAAAAAAAAGGTTTTAGTGCACGAAGCCACTAGCACAGCATTTTGGAATTTGATGTGCTGTTTGTATGAGTGAATATCCCACTTACATAAGTTTAAGGCAGACAAGGTCATGAGTAAATTATATGAGAGGTCATGAGTCACATTTATTATAACATGAGTAAATACAGATACTGACGCTTGGACTTCAGCTTTATACCTCTAGCTGAGACGGCATTTTCCTTTGATGGGTACAAAGGTCTAAAAAAACGAACATTTTGCATTTTTTTTCAGGAAACTTATGGGTGGAAGGATAGAGCAAAACATGCAGACATACGTACATATGTATTCATACACCAACATGAAATTTTAATGAAATAGGGGCTGTGCACAAAATACGGGAACAAAGTAATGTTTTGTTGGTGTATCAATACACATGTATGTATGTCTGTTTGTTTTGCTCTATCCTTCCACCCATAAGTTTCCTGAAAAAAAATGCAAAATGTTAATTTTTTGACCTTTGTACCCATCAAAGGAAAATGCCGTCTCAGCTAGAGGTATAAAGCTGAAGTGCAAGCGTCAGTACGTATGTACACAAATTTAAAGGATTTGTTAGCAAAGTGTTGAAGTTGAAACCGTTTTAATTACATTGATCATATAAAATCAATGGTTAAGTTTTATGCGTTTTAATTGTGTTTTGTTTTATGCAGAATGATATCTGCTTGATAAAGTAGAGTCGGCTTGCTTAAGAATGAAATATGGCAAAACTTCAAAAAATCGTAAGGAGCAAAAACTTCTAATGTCGTTTGAGTCTGTGGCTTTAAAAAGTACGTATCCTTTCTTTAATGTAAACAAAAATACGTTTCTGGAATGAGGTGACGTGGCGGTAAATAATTTTGTTAATTTATTAGTTATGTAACTTAATAAATTTTGTAAAAAGATGGAAATAATGTAAGAAACCAAATATTTTGAAGAGTTTCAGTCCACGGATTAGTGATAAGTGTGATAGAAAGGCAAATCGTTAGCCACAATAAATGCTTTTTTGGTTCATATTAGGACAAAATTCGAGAAAAGATTTTATACAAAAGATATTTTTGAAATTCAATTGTTAATATTATCTTAGTTTAGGGTGAAATAACTTATAATGCTTACTTATGTACTGCATACTTATTTACTTAAAATATGGTAGCCATACGTAAACATACTAAAATGTTTAATTCTATGTACTAATTTACTGTTCAAATTCATAATTTTCAGACAAAAGCTAATCCATTTTTTTGAGCATATAAAACTTCCCTACTAAAGATCGATAGGATGCCTTTTTAATAGTTTAGTAGGGCTAGAAAAAATGCTTGAGTTTTATGAACACTAAATTTTATACACAGAATTATGAAAACCAAAATGAACGACAAGCATACCGTACTTACAGCTTAAGGAACCTAAGGATTTAGTTTAGTTCGTGCAACATTAAAACACATTGAAGTATATCCATGCATACGTAATTATTCCCATGGTCTGTTTCTTGAGGTTTGATACTTATATATGTATTCGACAATATATATGCATATCCAGCATATTCTTTCGTATGAAAAACATCTTACGTATTTATTATAGCATTCGTTAAAAGTAGCATTGTTCGTGTTTGCAGCATATCTTTTCAGGAAATAAGCCTTGCACTATAGTGTTTCATAACAAATGTATACAACTCATGTAAAACCTGCCACATGCAGGCCTTACATTTTTTGATAAAATAGAACTAGGAAACTCATGCTTATTGCCAGATAAATCAGGACACTCATACAAAAATCAGCTTGTGCAAGTCACTGATACTCTCAAATTTTACAAATGTTTGGTTTTGCTTAAATTAAGTGCTATCAGTTTAGAATAAACAAATACATAAACATTTTCGTAAACGAAAAAAAGAATCTAACTGAAGCGAAATATTAGTAGAGTAGTTTAGGTGAGCCTTGCAAATACCAGTTAGTTGCAAGCGGATGAATATATAATATATTCTGTAGAATAGCAACAATGTGTCAAATTTAAAAAAAAGAGTGTTCGTTTTGTATTTATTGCTAAAAAATAAATGTTTCTTGAAACTTTTTGTTCACAAACGTTTGTTTTAAATGATTGGGAAGTTTTTAATACCCAAATCATTTATTTTCCTCCAAACTGCTAATCAAGCAATTACTGGACAAGCCTTTGTTTTTTTCGACGTTCTCTTAGAATTTATTATCAACAAAAACAGTTTCGACAAAGTCATTTAATATGGCCCTAACAAAGTTTCTGTGCAATGTGTGTAATAAAGTAGTTAAAACCAATCAATCATTGCGTCAACACATGAATAATATACATTTGGGAACTAAGCAATATCACTGCTTATTTTGTGGCAAAAGCATTTCACAAAAAAGTCACTTGCCAGCACATTATCAAATGCACACCAACGAAAAACCTTACTCGTGCAAGATTTGTAACGCTGAATTTAAAAAGGCGTCTCATGCTTTACAACACAGTAAAATACACACTGGGGAAAAGCCTTTCCAGTGCAATATTTGTGGTAAACAGTTTACCTTCCAATCAGGCAGAGCGAGTCACATTAAACAAGTACATTCGACTTATTTTCGCTTTCAATGCAGCGTTTGCAAGAAAGGATTCAACTTCTTAAGCGACTTGACAAATCATGAGAACACTCACAAGGCAGAAACGCCGCACCAGTGTAATCTGTGTCAAAAGTTTTTAGGTTCTGCCAAAAACCTTCGCTTGCACATTCATGGGCACACAGGAGAAAAACCAGTTAAATGTTCACACTGCACGAAGACCTTCCCAACGAAAATTCATTTGCGGTCGCATCAAAAGATACACAATATTGAGAATGCGCAGTTTGATTGCCAACTGTGTACAAAATCGTTTGCCCACAAGGTATACCTTCGGTACCATTTAGATACCTTTCACAATGATGAAAAGAAGCACGCATGTAAAACATGTGGAGAACTATTTACCTACAAGAGTAGATTAATCAGACATGAAAAATGGACCCATTTGGGTATCAAGGAGCAATTGTGCAAGCTTTGTGGTAAAACGTTTAAAGATAGGGCATCATTAGCATCCCACATTTCGACGCATACTGGAGAAAGACCCTATGGTTGTAATCATTGCCGTTCGAAGTTTACGCATTATAGCAACTTAAGGCGGCACGTAAAAACTGTTCACGAGCGGGAAATGAAATTAGAATGTTTGTTTTGTTCCAAAGGTTTTCCGGAATGGAATAAGCTACTTCGTCACATGACAACTCATACCGGAGAAACGCCTTTAAATTAGCTGACATAATGGAATTTCTTTAATTTACTGGTATACTTAAAATACTGTGTGCAAAAGTTCCTGCACTTCATTTTTACAGGAGTATACTGTATGAATTGTTGAGGTTATTAATGCATCTACTCACTATCCCTTAAGTCACCTGCCTTTGAACATATCCGAATTTAAAGAAATATCATTACATCTATTCATTGAGAATTGAACGACTAAAAAGTTTAACGAAGCTTGTTTAAATGTCAGTATTTTTTCCCATAAAATTCGGGAGGAAAGAATAAGCCAAAGTGCCATTCAGTGAGCATTTATTTGTTGCAAAGCTGGTAAATATTTTTTGCATCATGTTTACAAGCACACAACAGTATTTCTCTATTTTGTGATAAAAGTTTACAAAAAAAAGCACATCTTGAGAACTACATAACTTTACATTCCAGTGGAAAACCCTACCAGTATGTCTAAATGTTTGGCCCTAAATATATGGTCATAAAAGAACTAATAGTCTAACTAACTATTAGATGCCACAAATGCAACAAAATTGTATGGCTTGATTCTGGTATAAACTTACACAAACAAGTAACGACGTTCCAGTGCAGTGCTTGTGCCAATTTTTGTCCTTTCGAAATGCGCTAGCAACGCAAATATTGTATTTTTTGTGAGTAAACTTTTGGAACGATTTTGCATGGTGCTTTGGCACAGCAGCAAACCCCTTACCGTGGCTTAAATGCTCCTACTTGGCTTACATTAACCTTTCACCTGAACTCAGATGTTTGAATAGGGTGTTTACTTTGCTGATCGCATTTCAAAAAGTGCCAAGTACTCTAACCGTGAAAAATGTTGTACGACCCCATGATCTGGACAAATTAGTCACATATTTTTATTCAAGGTTACATTTCTAAGGTACTACAACGCCCAGAATTCTAATTTGACTTACAAATCCGCTCCGTAAATTACCACGAAGGATGTAAGTGTGATTACATTTGATAATTTAAAGTGTACTGGAAAAAATATACCTGATAGACAAGAGTAGAGGGAAATCGATAGGGTTATTTGGCCAATGGACAAAACAATTAAAAATACAAAGTTCCCAAGTTATTCAGTTTTGTATAATGAGTTTAGTGTTTATAATCCGGATATGGTAGACATAAGGTATTTGGCTAAGGTGAAGTTTTCATGTTGTGAGAAACAAGCGAATGTGGCTTAAAATATTATAATTTGAAGTAAAATACTCTTTGTGTTTTTGAAAGTTAATTTTTTAACTAATTTTAATTGTAAATTTTTATAATTGCTGATGCTTACTGACTCTTTTTTTGTTAAATAAAATAAAAATTTAATTAATCATTTGTTGTTTTCAATTTAGTATTTGACTTCCTTTTTTTTTTGCATAATTTTCCTATGAAGAATTATGTCAAATATTTAGTCCACTCTCCATGAAATTTAGATTATAGCCAGCCTTTTCTTTTCTGGCTGAAAATTATATTCTTTTCAATAGCATTTTAACATTTAACAAGAGTTTCAATAACAGATAATCAATAACTTGGACAAAAAGGAATACGGAAGTTGAACAAGTCACTGATATAACTGGCATAAAAACTGTACTCTTGGATTCCTACATAACGGTTCTTGTTATTTAAAAAAATACTTTTGGCGTTATGCTTTCTTTGTTTTTTATTATATTCTTGAAGGACCAATCAATAATTCGATAATAAAAATATGATAAAATTAAATATTTAGAATGGAAGTCGCATAATCTTAAATAATCAGGTAAAAGCTCTTAACTACTTCATAAAATAGAGTTTTGAAGTTGAATCTGTTTTTTCTTCTGTCAAATTTAATCGATGTACCAAGAACGTGTAAATCAAGAACATAAAATAGTGATGAACTAACTAGCTGTGAGAATACAACCCTTTCTTGTATATTTTTTGGA
>JAQIWN010004597.1:0-10983 GCA_034699025.1 Entomobrya cf. arborea Gr-Col-00668 | reverse complement strand
TTTGTCATATTTTATGTCATATTTCGCCTAATTTCATGTCATATTGTCATACATATTTACCCCTGAAAAATGTCATATTCTGCCGCCGTCTAGTGATGATCATGTTTTTTCTCGCAAATAACATGTCGAAAAAGTATAAACTTTTTCAAAAGGGATCCAACGGAGTATCAAAATCAAAGAATGAAACCAAAGTCATAACCTCACAGAAATGTACATGAAGATTATAAATACATACAAAATTATTTTACCAAAAAGTACAATATCTGAACCATGTTTGTCCTTCCTATCTTAAAAACGACGAAGTCTTCAATCTTCTCCCTTCTCACTCAGTCGTCATATTGTTCGGTTGGTTTGGTCGGTCGGTCCGTAGTGTGCAATGATTAAGGTGTTATTAGCAAAGCCTCCAGGGTAAATTTTTATGTTTTTCTGTCTCCACCCCCGGTCTTCTTACTCAGCTTTTCTAACATAATCATTCATCGTCAGTTTAAAGCTCAGCTTATTTCTGGTAAGCAAAATGGACTCAATATTTCCATCAAAGTCACAACTCAACTGTTGAACTACAGCTGTTGAAAAATGAGTGGTCGTACCAAGTTTCTTTGCTGAGTTCGATGGTTGGATGATTTGTTGAACTTAAAAACGAGCAAACATTGCTCCTGATTGCTATTTATTTTCTCGTTGTTACTGACGCCATATCATCAGCATACTTAAAACACATCAACTCAACTCGTCAGTAACACAATATTAGTTTCAGTAGCAATTAAAATTTCTTAATGCCATCGGCCATCATCAAAATGATCTTAGATCCTACATCTATTGTTACTCATATCGCCCACCGAACCCATGGCATTACTACAAACTGTGTTGTCTGTATGCACCTGTTTAAAAAAACCAATGACCAGAAGCGTATATTTAGCTGAAATTATTTCTTATGATATGGTTATTATCATGGCGTGTTTGTTAATTTTACATTAAGAGGAACTTTTATAGTATAATGCATACAACCTGCGAAAAAATGTTGGAGATATTATTGGGTGAGATGAATGTAATGACTAGGCATTCGTTTTTTCGTGATTATATTTCTGGACCATTTTCATTCATACTCATTAGTAGGAGTTTAGTGACTTCTTTTTACTTCATGGTTTGTTGTAAAAACTGGGATAATGTCTTTGTGACTCCGACTGATGATGAGTTGATTGAGCTCATGAAACATCAGGGTTAGAGAGGTGACCATTTAGTATTTTTTCCTATGTTGTTACTGAATTTATCGGACCACAATGTAAAATTAAAATTTTAAGCCAGTTTCTGTGAACCTTGTAATTGCTTGAAGAATGAATGTAAAGCTTGTAAAGGAAGAATATCTACTCACATTATAGCTTTTTAATGTACAAATAAAATTCTTAAGTAATACAGGTTTTAATGCAATGAGAGCTCGTCAAATTGTCATGTTGAAGGCTCAATAATCATGAGAAACAAAATGGTCCATCCATAAATCTATTTGTCTAATTGTTCAAAAACACTGCCGTTTTATCCACATTCGTCGTACTCATCATGATCATCATCTACATCGTTTTTACGTTTCCGCAGGTCACTTAACTATGGAAATTGAGAGTGAGTAGTGTTGAGCCATGGGAATATTTTTTTCAGGATTTTTTTATGAACCCGTTGGTCCATTGCACAAAGACACTCTTTATGTATACAGCAAGCAAACAAAGGCAAACTAGATAGGTGGCTGATACCTACGTGGTCGTCAGTAAATAAAGCAGGGCCACTGCTATGTTGTTGTTTACGACAGCCCGAGAGAAGACGGGTAGTAATTACTCACGAAACATTGCCAGAACGTAGTAAAGCGTACACGACAAAAAAATCGTCATCATCCTCTACAGTCGTTTTGGTCATCTACTATATCCCTCTAACAGGAAAATAACTCGGTATTAGTATTTCTTTTCTCTTTAGAGGAAAAAAAATACTTGAAATGATCCTTGTCTTGTCTTTTTCCACGGAGTCCGTGCGTTATGACAATGATGATCAAAATGATCACTGTCGGCTCTTTCTTTTTTTCAGTTGCTACTATTATTATTAGCTAATATTGGTTTTTACTGCCATAGTAGTTGTACCAAGTTATTCCTGCTATAGTTTATTTGTGCTATGGTCGAACAGGATCTTGATAGATGGATGGACGAGGGCACGTTTTTTCCTGCTCTGACTATGCTCCTTGTCGTGTGATGCTGGTGGTTGTGTTGATGATGATGAAGATAATGACCATGATATTTCATTGTTACACGAATTCTCTTAACAAAAAAGTATGAAATGCTAAGAAACGGGGGGAACG
Source organism: Entomobrya cf. arborea Gr-Col-00668 (assembly GCA_034699025.1). NCBI lineage: Eukaryota > Metazoa > Arthropoda > Collembola > Entomobryomorpha > Entomobryidae > Entomobrya > Entomobrya cf. arborea Gr-Col-00668. Next base: position 8,654 of record JAQIWN010004597.1, on the reverse strand, counting down.
TGAATGAACCAAAACATTTTTATTTTTCACTCGTCTTTCTTTCTGTTTTGGTTTGGGAGAAACTGTCGTCTCCGTCTCCCCCCAGTAACAGAGGAACCGTGAACCAACTTTCTTATTTCATTTTTTCCCTGTTTATGCCCTGCTCCTTCATCATGATTACCATCTTTCTCAGCTAAGCAAAAAGTGGTTGAAAGAACGGTGTGTGTATGCTGGACATATATTGATGTATTTTTGAGATGATCATTTTCTTTTAAGAAAAATTACGCGAGGTGAGTTGAGCTTGTGCAATGAGAAAAACTGAAATAACAACAATAATAATAACAACCAGAGTAGAGAGTAGGAACTGCAGCAGTTGTTACAGATGATGATGGATTCGTTAATGTACGTGGGCCTTCTCTCAGGAATTACAAGGAGAAAGCACAGACTACCGACACATGTGAGAAAAGAACCCATTCGTTTACCCGCAGCAACCATACTGACTTTACTTGGCTAAACGTGTTGGACCCTTGTTTTGGCAACATTATAAAGTAAGTTGATAATATCTCATCATGGTACTCTGCTACTCATCATCAGAGAAGTAAGTATATTGCTGGTGATTGTATTCTTAGTTGCTTGGCTTTGTCATTGTTGGGGAAATGTGATACATACATATTATGTATACTGTGTTGAGAATAGAGGTGATATAATCAAAGTTCTGACTGAGCTAGTTGTGCGAGGTTGATTTGGGGTGTTCAAAAAACAACAATAAAAGGAAAACATCTAAATATACACGACGATGGTCATTGAAAAAATACTTGTAACATTGGCTCGTCTCTCAAACAGACATATAAAATGAAATGAATGACGTGAGCAATTAATTTTACCTTCCAGGCTTGTTTTTTTCTCATTTTTTTCAATCTCTTACTGATGGTCCCGCTGACTGGACAAAATGATTCTATGTTCTTGCATAGAGTTCACTGTGTATATAAACTGTACCTACATATTTATATTTTGTTGAGGTGGTGCAAAAAATAACAAATTGTAAAGAATGTGGGTCTGTATCAGTCATTCCATTTTATCTTGTCATCTTTCATTCTAGTCATCCTCATCGTCGCCGAAGTCGTTCATAAGACGAAGTATGTCTGTGTGTGTAATACATCATTCAATGTTCCAATGACGGCTTTATGAGTAGATTTGTCGGTAGGTATTGTAATTGTAACCATCATTGTCATTACTCCAGCACTGAATCATGCATAGTGTTTTCGCGTTTTGTTTCAGTAGGGATCCGAATACTAATAGGTTTTGCGTTCCCACGGTAGTAATAATGGTAGGTAATATTTTGATGTGAAGCCTTTCAGGCATTGAAAAACAGTAGCAACAGTTTGCCGCCACCGATATTAAAAATCTGTGCAAAGTAAATGAATACTGTGTGGGCTGAGTAAAGAAAATTTATTTATATATATAACTGAGAATTACTTGGATACGGTTTGAAGGTTGCAGCTAAAAATCAGAATGTTTTACCGAAAATTTGGCTAAAATCTCTATGTTTAACCGAAATCTTGATGAAATTTCTATTGTAAATCTTTTAGTTTCTTTGCCCATGGTCATTCGTTATAAAATATGATTAACAGAATTATCCTTATCTTTAAAGCAATTCAATGATTCTCTTTTATGCACCGCTATAAATACTTAAATACTACTCGCTTATTGTGAGCATTAAAAATATAAATTTTCAATGAACAAGCTTTGATTTAAAAAAAATTATGCCTTACAAAGTTTTCTGCTTGCTTATGTGTTCATTTTTATATTGCACGGAAAGTTTACGGTGTATCGTCACTAATTTCGCCAGTTAAAATATTTTCCAAGTCCACACTATTATAATGATGATCTAGGAATTAGGATAAGCTGAGAACAGAAATGGAATTAAAAAATGCGAAATAAAAATTAAGCGTGTGCTCTTCCGCAGCGTAAACCGTTTCCCATCATCATAAAGGGCAACATCGAGACAGGAGCAGTTGCAGTTCAAAAGAGCGAGTGAAAATGCTACAACTGTTCCGTTGCTAATAATATTTTCAACTGTAGAAAGTCAAAGACAAAAAGGAATGAGAGCGAGAAATTATCTTGTATTTAGTAATACATGTAATTTTTGGTGTATTTTTATATAATGATACGTACGAACATGGTGAAAAAATCTTTTGATATGGAGATGTTATGGAGGTGGGAGAAATATATCAGAGCCAGATTACAACCTATTTAATTTGAACAAGTTAGGGAGCAATCCTTCCCATCAAAGGATTCAAGGAGTGAGAAGGATATTTTTCCATGAAAAGAGCAAGATAAAAAACAAGTCAAAAAGTATCATCAATGGAGTTATATCGAGTTAAAGTGAAAAGTCAAAAGTGGAAAAAAAGAGAGGAAAGTTATCCACGGCGTGGAATATTATATTATACATACGAACGAATTTACAGTTAATTTTGTTTGGGAAAAGGGTTAGCAGGAAGCAGTAGTGGCAGAGAGTTGATGAAGTTTTATTTCTAAAAAAATATATACATATACAGTTACACAGCAGATAATTTATGTAATGAATAAAATGTAAAGCTCTCCTATACGGTAAAATTAGAAGCTGTAAAGAATGCGCCAATGTGATCAGTCAAGAGAGTAAGAGAAGGACTTGGAAGGATTAGGAATTAAAAAGGAAGACGGACGGAAGAAGGATTGTAATCAAAGATGTATCTTTTTATTTTAACGAATTTTCACTGGAAAAGTAAAAAGAAAGAGAGATAGTGGGAAAAGAAGTATCCGCGAGATGATGGCGTATAGTGAAAATAAGTTGGAAAGTTGGAATACATGCAGTACTGGTTGGTGGAGTTGGGATTGAAGATATCAATGTGAATATCAGTAGACGAATACCTATACATACTGTAGGATATATGGAGGTTGAAGGAAAAGGGCAACATAAAAAAATTCTACGTGCCTATTGCTCAACACGTTATGATGATGATGGTGATGTACACAACTCAGCTTTCTCGGTGAGTCTTCTTAACAGAGCCAGGTCAGTCGTCGTATAATTTATTATTTGCAAAGGAATAAAATGAGATAGCAGAGCAATGACGAAGGAAAGGAAGATGAGAGAAAACGAGGACTTCCTTAAACAAAATCAACTTTTGTAAGCAACAAGGCAAATAAAAATATGTAGGTTGTTCGTCTGGGTAAACTTTCACTATATATTTTCACATCTGTCTTGGAAAAAAAAGTTGGGATAGATAATCTTTTTATTTTTTTTGGTTAAAAAATTTTAAAGTGAAATTTTCATTAGAACTACGATCTACTTTTAAAGTATGATTTTTCATTCATTCAACATTGATAAAATTACATGTTTTTAAGAATCCAATTTCCAAATTGGAATTCAAATAGCATTTATATACGACATATGAAAACAATAAATTTATTTATTATGTACAATAAGCATCCAGTATTTGAGGAGTAAATAAGAGCAATTTATAAAGTAGAATGGCTAACTCATAATTAATTCAACATCGCCATTTTCAAGAATTCTATGATGGTATGCTTATAATCACTATCATCGTCATCATCTAGTTCATGTCTAACAGATAAAAAGTGAGCAAGTCAAAGAAATGAAAGAAATTTCTTCTCTTTAAACAACTTGTACTCCATGTGAAACAACATGAAAGAGTAAAAAGGCATACAAGAATAAGAACTTCTCATCATCATCATCGTCGTCAGCATCTCCCATACATAAAAAAACACGAAACTAGATTCCTTTCTTACAAACAGACAGAAAGACATCAAAAGACAAGAGTAGTTGTACAAGAGCAGTTTCTGGTCGGTCTTCTTTTCTAAATTCATCTCTTTCTCTGATCTTCTTTTTATATCTCGCTCTCTCCTTCTTCTCATCCTTTCTCCTTTTTGTTGCCCTCACCATTTACATAAAACTATATCCAGAAGAACATATCCTGATATTCATATCATCGTCTAAACGGAGAAAACGTACACATTTTCAACATGCAAAACAATGATAAGAATAGAAGGTGGATCATTTCAGTTCTTCAACATTCTTACTATTTACAAGCTGAAGTGGTACGAGCATCACATCACCCACACACATATATATTTGCATTTTATCGCACAATCTTACATAATAACGTCGATTGAACATGAACTTCATGATTATTATTATTATTATTAAAACTAAACTATGCTATAGCATATACATAAATAAAGCATACAAATAGTATATTCTGCATATATGTATGCATTCCACACAAAACAAGGTATTCTACTCCATCATGTACACTTTTTACAAACGGAGAAAATATCCGGAGTTTTGTTGAGCTGTTCTGCGATTTACAACCAAGATTCATCACCAGTTTTTCTTATTTCTTCATGGGATTATTGTTGTTGTGCTTTCTCTTCCTCTCTCTCTCCCTCCCACATTCCTTTTTATTCATCTGCCTCTTTTTCACTGATTTCTTGGTTTGAATACAAAAGTAGGAAGAAAGAAAGGGAAAGTTTATGGTGGTGGTGGTGGTAGTGATAGCTCCTCCTGGATGTAAAAAAAAGACAGAAAGAGAAATCTTTGATTTACGTGTTCTCTTCTGTACTCTGCTGCGTACAAAATATAATGCAAAAATAGAGTTGATGTACATGCATTGCATATCATTATCATGTGCCTCGTCTCCCTGTTTACCATTTTGTTTTATCTCACTTGTGTAATACAACCATATCATCATCACGATTCTCATCTGCCACGGGTATCACCACTGCAAACATTTCTGATTTGCTTTCTTGAAAAGTAAAAATCTTTTTTCTCTACGATCGCAATTTAGAAAAAAAAAACTTTTCAGGGGAATGTAATGTGTCGTTATTATTTTGCGGATAACAACTTACACAACAAAAACGATAATAATGTCATCCAACTCTGGTTACGAGTTCACCGTTAACATTAGAAATTATAATCACGTCCTACATCTTCTATCCTTTTATTTTTCATGTTTTTTTGTGTATTATTATAGTAACTATATTTTTCCCCAATTTTCTTAAATGAATATCTTTCGCTTTAAAATTTACATAAAATTTGCCATGTTATATCCCTCAAAGCTTGAATAGCTAGTTAAAAGTACTTAGAAAAGTACCATCATTATCCCTTAAAGTTTTTCTTTAGATAAAGAGTTACATGTATCTTATTCACACAAACTTGTGAATATGATGATGTGATGTGAAATGGAAAAACTTTTAAGTTTTCTACGAAGTCTAAAGTAAAAAAAACTGGTGCTATTTACACACTAAACTTTAGGTATAAACGGTAACATTAAAGATAAACACTCTGCACTTATCCTTAATGTTATACAACAAGGCCAATAAATTTTAACGAAAAGAATAAAGGCCAAATGCCAAACAAAGTAAATTTGCGAATATGGATTATAATTTGGTTCTAAACTTAGGTTTAAAAAAAGAATATAATGATATGGCTTTGAACCAAAGCTGTTGCCATAATTAAATATTGTCAACCTTTATAAATAGTCTTTGGCACGTTCAGTAATACAACATGCCTGAGAATTTTGCTGAAGGTACCCTAAATTAAATGGATTCCTTATTATTTATCTATAGTAATAAAAATTCCTGCACAGCAGTGACTACCATAAGCATCCACTTGTATTAATCCTCTTTTCCAGGAAAATATTTATTCAACAATGGTGTTACACATTTCTCTTGAGCTTCAAACACCAAAGGTTTGGGTGAATAAATAAATAAATAAGGAAATGAGGAAGGAAGACTATAATGACAATAATAAAAAGTCTCCAATTTTAAAACTGACGAAATTAATGGGGATCGAGAGAGCAAAAAAGAAAAGACAAGGCAGCGGAACTATCACTAATACTCGTCCACAGCAACTATGCAATACATACTTGAAAACATTATCTCATTTCATCTCCCTTTTATGTTTACTGTCGTTGTTTGTAAATATGTATATATGCTTGTATGTGTGTGTGAGAGAGACAAAAAGAGAGTGAGTAAATCACTATCACTAACTACACATCACATCATTGCTCCCTTTTATAAAATAAATATCAAAAACGAAAAAGCAGAGAGAGAGAGAGAAAATGAATGAATTTTCAGCTAAAAAGCATAATATATATTTATAAAAGGAAAAGACAGAGATAAGGAGTCCATTAATGAGTACTGCAACTGCACAAGTTTACCCTTTAAGAATTTTTCTGAGTGTAGTGCAATGTCGTCGTCATTTCTGATACTGCTGTTCCACTTATAATTTACGTGTGGAGTGGAGTAAGATAGAAGTATTTACTACTGGCTGCAGTAGTGTGTAGTAGCAATGCAGCAGGAGTAATTATCAGAAGGGGATCTGATTAAACAATGAAGAGTAATAAGAAGAAGAAGCATCAGAGGACATTAAGGATTTTATTGAGAAGGCAAGAGAGAAAGGGAGGGAAGTTTATGAACCGAAGTGGACATATGGATTGGTAGATAATTAGTTTTTCCGAGAAATTGTTGTGCAAGTATTATTCAAGCTTTAAGCGACTTTTATAAAATGCATTTTATAAAATCAAGAAGCAAATAGAGAGAGAGAGATTGCCCGGATGGGCCCCAAAAAATTAAAAAGGAAAAGAAACGTGGGGGATTGAATTATTTGTATTATCATTTATTACACACACTACTTAACTTGAGTCTAGTTGATGATACTGCACTTGATATTATATTCTGTTGGTGCAGAGATGCTAAAGATATTAAACGTATTTATATATTTTTATGTATGGCTGAGAGGAAGAAAAAGAAGGGTAAAAATCATCTGTCTTTTGGTGCCACACAGTCAGAGTGCAGTGCCATTCATTATCATTATTATTAGTTGTAGATGAGCACAGAGAGCCATTTTTATTGATGTCTTGAAGCTGTTTTTAGTTGCAATGCAGTAGCTGACTTGACTTGTGAAATTGCAGCAGTAGCAGTGCATTATCTCTTTTCATCCGGTACGCTATTACTAGTTCAATACGGATAACATAATAATGTACTTTCCACTTAAATTTTTTTCGTAAAAATACCATGAGAATTCCCCTGAGTATTTGCCAAAAGAGTTTAGAAAAAAGAGATGATATAATAATATGTATATCGAGAAAGGGTGTTCCCATTCCCGCTGCTGTGCAATATGATGATATAATGTTTACATGTGAATATATACATATGCTACTAGTTGAAGACACTGGTTCCAGCGCCAATCTTATAACTGTTTTGTCATTCTATTTAAATATTATCATTACTTGCAATTATATATTTTTACTTGAATATGTTTCTGACCAACTTGTTCCTTTTTCGTTGATCCGCTAATTTCAATGTGGGTTCCAATAATTTTGCTGTTCATTAAAAATCTTCTTATAACAAAAAAAAAATATTATTAAAAATCTCATAAAACCCCGTAGAATCTTTGAAATATTTGAAATCTTAATCTGAATACAAAATATTGAACCATTTTTTTCGAACGAAGATATCAATGGAGGATTTGAATTGCATGTCAATTTGAATGCAAGCAAATTCGAAAATATTACGGAAATATATATATAGATAGATGTGTGTATATAATGCGCATTATGCAAAGCAATTTGCTTGATTGGCTTGTTGTGTTGATCGTCTTCATGAGAAGAGGCATGAAGTTTTTTACGACTCTCCTTAAAAGGCCTGCTAATGATAATTAGTGTCTGTAGAAAGACTTTTGAAAGACAGTACAGTTTTTTTCTGGAGATCATATCTGGATGATGATGGTAAATATGTAAGATGAGCTAATTTTATGGATAAATAGATTCTCCTCTTTTTTGTAACAAAGGCACTAAATACATTTTAAAGCCCATTTTGTACGACTCTGAAATGAGCTCCAATGAGTGTATTGCACCATTGCGGACTACCAAAAAAGTGACGGCAGAGATGAATATCGTTTCATAATTACTGACCAGGATCCAGATCAGTGGTAACAGAGACAGTGCTTTGTCTCATACATATATATGTAATTTTTGAATGAAATATTACAAGTACTATGATTTTTTGTGGATCCTCCTATTTTATGTTTGGGCAGCTTTGTGATCACTGTATATATACATTTGCAGTACTTGCCTTCTTGTACTTTTTCCTTGGTCACTAGCAATTTTCCTGTCTCTTTCGCTTTCCCTTGGTTTAATATATTTCCATTTCTTCGATACATTTACCATTAATGTTATGACTTTTCTATTTTGAGGTGGTAAAATTTTATCATCACAAAAAAGGATTCTTTCTTTCCCATGTTGCTGCTTCTAAAGGCTGGCTGGAGCATTCGAATTCGGTTTTTTTTTTTTATTTCAGACAAACCCATTTGGATTACATTCACCTTACAAAATGAACCCGCCCTCGTGTTTCCTTCTTCTGCTAAAGATTTTAGAGACATTAGTTGCATAATAATACGTATCGTCATTCTTAAAAATTATATATACATACATATGTTATACTAAAGTAATGGTGTGTGGTGTGATGCTGGTCTGATACCTTTTGTCTGACACATGGGAGTTGAATGTATGAATCATCATCATCATCTATCTGATTGTCAGTACAGGCTCAGTTATCCAGGAAGGATGCCTGGTGGCCGTCCTGGGCCACCTCTAAGGTGGCCGTTGAAGGAT
>JAQIWN010004596.1:0-10985 GCA_034699025.1 Entomobrya cf. arborea Gr-Col-00668 | reverse complement strand
ACGAGATACAAATATGGCTTAGTGTACGCCGTCATACCAACATCTGAGTGATTACCTGATTTTATAAGAGTTCTGGACAGGTCCTGTGCATAGTAGTTTGGAAGTATCCAAGCAGTTTTATTGCAACTGTGTAAGCTCTTCGCAATTTGAATATTTTGGTTTTTCCAAAATAAATTCTTTAGAGTCAGCGTAATATCACTTTTGGTTACGTTTAAGTTTTTCCAATTCAATATTTCAGGTTGGGTTAAAGGGTTTAAGAGTATTTGTACGGTGTCAGGGTGAAGTCCAAATTTTTCCATACTTTCTTTGTGCTCGTTGTTTTGGGTAAATGCAAATGCAACTTCAGCGAAACCTTTTATGATCCATTTTTTAAATCCGATATTAATAGTATTTTCACTAACTAAAAATTCTGATCCAAAGAAGTCGAAATCTATTATTGAAGATGTGTAATAAAAATTTGTGATTCTACTAAATATTTTAAAGTTATCTTCCAACAGCTCGTTAACTGCTCGATATGAAACTTGCTTTCTCGGAGTTACAATCTTGTAAACGTTATCGCTTTTGAAGGCATTACTTACTACAAGTCCAGCAAGAAGTGTTCCACAAATTAAAAACTTTAATTTATCAACTACAAAACCATTTTCGGGAAATGGCCCGCCTTGTTCAAGTAATAACTTGTATACACTAAGTATACTTGCCGAAAAGGACCTTTGCGCCAGATGTTTGCTACAAAATATGACAAGGCTAACAACAACAAACAAAGTAACCCAAATCCATTTTTCGTATACGGTTACTATTTGCAAAAAGGAAATTGGCTCCATTCCACGAGATCCACAACTTACAACGTGAAGTCTTCCGAATTCAAAGTTTATTTTTATGTGTTCCTTGTACGGGTTATCATTTACGATGGGTGTCAATGATCTATAGTACCTAAATAAGTAGTTGTTCTCCAACACCTTGTGTTTGGCGGATGTAACGTTTCCAATTAGATTTTTAAATAAGGACGCGTAGGCAAAGGCTAACATTTGTATTTTATCTGGATATTTGGATTTCATATGGTTAAAACTTTCCAGCGGTAGTCTGATGGTAATGGATTCTGTGTTAATAAAATGGATGATATGGCTCGCCAAGTCTGATGGTTGTGGAGAATATACATCTATATATGCAGTAAAAAGCAGTTTTTTCTGAACTCTATCCAGGAAAATTATATCCAATAGTGTAGGATTTTCAAAAGTTTGGTAAAACTCTAAATATGCTGTTGGACATTCTGTGCAAGGAAAAAGAATGCTTATGTTTTCGACTCTACATAAATGACTTTGAAATATAGAAGATTCCTTCCTGCAACTAGAAAAACCAAAAAGCATAAACTCAGTAACTGGTCTAAAGTTTGAACGGTCACTTGAAAATTCTAATCCATTATTTGAATCTCTTGAAATCCAGCTTAAAACGGAGACCAATTCGTAACCACTTATAACTTTTCTTGTATCAACCAAAATATTAATTTTGGGCATGCTAGATGATATTTCAAACTTACAAAACCAACATCGAAATATTTGAGTGCGTTTGCCAATATTGAAAAATCCTACAGGTATAGATAAATCTAGCTGAACTTCACAAAGCCAGGGCTTTGAAGACGACGAAAATTTATCTGGGTTTAATCCAACGCAATAGCCACTATTTTCAAAAAATGTTGACAGCGGTGTAAATTTTTCAGACATGTGACAGTGGTGAATGGTTTCAAAATTGTTGTTGGTCGGATAAATACCGTTTAGCTTATTTATATGTTCCTTTGGTATCCAAATAATATCTACGTTTGGTTCAAACATGTTATTCGTTTTATTTAGTACGGCCAACTCAAATTTGCGGAGGAGAATGGGAGAAATTCCTGTAATTTGAAGATCAGCACCAACAAAATTGTTTATTACGACAAAACATTTTTTGCCAAAAATTTTGATCACTGAGTCTAAATCGTATAACTGTCTAAAAAAGATTCTGGAGTTTATCTGGTGGTTATGACTGGAAATGTAGTTTTGAATAGTATTTGTATGTGACCCGTAGGGAGGTGAGTAAATATTTTCGGAAAACGTTTCTTTTCTGGTAACGGAATCAAGCAACTTTGTACTAAGCGTGTAATCATATTGGCAGTTAATTAAGGAACTTAATAGGCAAAATAACAAAACTAACGACGTTACTCTTCTAATGATCTCCATTTTGTATAGATAGCAAGGTATAATTTACTTTAATCATATGTTCGAAATTAGGACTTGATGGTAGTGTTTTTTTTGAAATTTTAGACTCGAAAATTAAAAAAAAATTAAGGTTCAAAATGTTATATATTTTGAATAAGGTAATAGGGGAACAACGAGTGTTTGAAAGTAAGTTTATTCAAGAAGGGTATCCCAGTGTTTCAATTGTTGTTGAAATGTTAAACTTCGTTTTACACAATATAATTTGATTTTAAACCTGAAACCAGTTTTGTAACAACAAAACGTGTTTGTTTTCAAAGTGGATTGCTCAATGTAAAATCTTTGAGTTAACTGATTGGACTTTACTATTACATAGTTTTCCAGGTTTATGTGGAATTTGAGTTGTTTTAAAGAAGTAAAATGTATTTAGTTGACTATATATGAATTGAAAAATCCAGTAAGAGAACACTACACTCGCTTAACTAAGACGAAATTGAAGAAAATATAATAAAGTTTATTTTAAATAAACACTTATGCTTGAATAGAAACTAAAACTTTTATATGAAACTTTATACATGAGAATTAATTATTTTAATTGTCAAGCTCACATAAAATGTAGGTCGAAGTACCTAAACATTTTAAGTTAAAACAAAAAAATATTGGATAAAAACAATTACTTAGCATTATTCCAGGAGAAGCAGCAGTAAAGGTACTTATCGTAATTATTATTAAAATACGATGTTTATTTTTCACGGAAATCATGTTTATCAAAATTTTAGAAATCTGTGTTCTAGTCCCGTGACATAAATTGCAAAGTGTTTGTATGTTTGAAAAGATTCAAGTACATAGATACAATAGTTAAAACTATGTAAAACGTCAAATGGATCAACGTTTTATGTGAAATAAGCTTAGATTTAGCTAGTTTTTATACCGTTTTCGCAACTCCTGTTGCTCTATGTGTAGAACTGTCATCGGACGTGGACATTTAAGTTAACAATTTAGTGTAGGGAGTGTATTTAAATTCAAATGCGCTGTTACTTTTGCAAATTGACGGAGAAGGGCACCGCGAAATCGATTGTTATATGCAAGACTAAGCCCAAAATAACGGCTTTCCTTTTGATCCACTCATTTAACCGATATTAAAACTGCAAATCTTTTTTCCAAATTTTGTGGTAATAGGAACTTCAATTGCTAAAAACTTTTTTTGCTAATGCTTTGGTTTTCAGTTGATTCGGGAACTCACTTGTGGAAATTTTATGTATTGCGACTTTAATCAAAAATGATGTTGCGTTCTCACAAGTTAAAACTCGTGTAAAGGTATCAGACTCTAGTCACAAATTCACGATTTGTAGGATATACTTACGTGTTGAAAAACTGGGTTATAAAACTATCTTTCAGGTACTTTTGTCTAACTTATCCTTATATTAGTGCAGAGGGTAGATTAATTTTACTAAATTTAAAAAAAATATTGAAATAAAATTTAAAAATTAGTTCCTTAAAATAATAAGTATCAGACGTATGTAGAATTAAAATTCTTCTTGAAATGCTAAACTTCCTTACGTAAAATAAAATTTGATTTAAAATATCAAACAAGTTTTCTTACAATAATCTAAAAGAATCTAATTAGGTTTAATTAAATTATTGTGTTTTTCATCACCCGCAACGAGTTCCAATCTATCGATCGCTTAAAATTTCAATGTATTTTCGTTTTGACCCTTTTCTCTATAACAACAATTGTTTCAAATTTAGCTTCAACTGCAAAATTTATTTCATCAAAATTAATGCGTGGTATGAAACAAACGCGTCTTTTGCCCTTAAACAATAAAAATGTAGCCATTAATAAGCATAAAAAATGTAAACTTATTCTGGAATTCATTTAAAGAAGTTAAAAATAAGTGGTTTTTCAATCAAATTTAAGTAATTGAATAATTCATGTTTAATTGAGTTCCACATTTTGATTTAACTTTGTAACTTATTCGCTTGTTAAAGTATTTTGCTTCATTTGGTTTTAAGTTTTGCTCTCTGCTTTGAACATACACGCTCCCTCATATTCCAAGCCCGCACCTATGAAATCAAAAGCACACTATTATTTTTATTCATTTGCGTTAGTTTAATTATATTATAAATATAAATGTCTCCTAACCTGCACATTCTCGAATGCAACCGTTTCCATAAGTTTTCTTATCGTTTCCACATTCCGGTTTCCAGTGTCGAGGACAAGGGCACAGATCTGGGTTTACGGTTGTTGTCTCCTCAAGGTTTTGTTCGTAGCTTGTAGTTATTAGAAATCCACCCAAAGTTAGCAAAATTGCTAATTTCCCAAAACCGAAAATATAATTAAAAGGCTTCATGTTTGTACTTAAAGTGAAGAAAAATATTCAAATTATAAAATAATTGCGAATATATTTACTCACTATTCTCAGTCAAACCATACAAAGTTTTGTAATAAAAAAATTAATTGGTCGATTAATAATTAATTGTGAATTGTTTTTATAAATTATTTCTTTCAACATTGAAAGTTGTCATGGTTTAGCGTCGTTACACCACAAAACATTAACTTTTCAAAATTATTCAATTTCACTTTTTTCTTGTAACTTTATACTTCATACTTTATATGTCAAGCCATTTGTGGATTTAATTTGATAAAGCTTTGTAATCCAATCCGTATTGCAGTAATTATTGACATCAAGTACCAATCGCAATGCTAGACAAATACAATTTAAATATACAACTGGAATTTTGAGGGACAGATTATATTTTTTTATTTTTCAAATGGGTTTCACATACCAATGAATTTTTTGTACTTAAATGTTAGTAGATACATGTATTTGTAAACATTAATGCTTTATAACCAATCATTGAAGTTATTTTTTTGTTATCGCTTATATAACGTGTCACACGCCTGTCAAATGATACACAATTCAAATTATGTGATACAATAATGACAGCAAGCAAGGCTTGTTTGAACTAGGATTCACGTTCGAATCTGCCATTTTTGGTCGCCCTTATCACTGAAGTAGTTCAACACGAAACCACAAAATCCACTGCTGTAATAACATTAATTATAAAGATTGTATAATGTATATTTGGAATTCATCTTGATACTAAATTTACAAACTTTCAATATACAAATACTGTATCATGTATGAAGTACATTTTATTATTAAATTTTCGTTGTAGTTCATGATGGAAAACTGGCAAAAACTTATTCAGAAGAATTTATCCAAATTTATTCATATAACCCATTGTAACACGGAGATGTTGGCAATATTATTTGCCAAAGACCTAATTTCAGACGCAGAGAGGTCTCAAATTGTAAGTTTAAACTATTTTAAGCAGGTCGAAAATACGTTAAGGTATAACGACATGTTTGTTATTCGTACAAATTTTTACAGCAAAGGACTCCCTATCCCATTGACCAAGCCAATTTTCTTTACGAAACCTCGTTACGCGGAAAACTGCTTATGACGAATTAATGAAAGCATACCGTGAAGTCAAGCAATCCGGTGTAGTTTCCATACTCGAAGCTGGGAAACACAAACATTGCTTATCAGTTGGGCGTATTGAATGCAACATAAGCGAATTTACCGGCAAAATCAAAACTGATATAACTATTATGAGTTTTGAAAGTGTTTCGAATGCCATATCAATTTATACTGAAATACCACAATTCAAGGCTGCCTTTGAAGGAAACAGCTTCTTTGAGTTTTGTTCAGATCTTCTAAAGAAGCCCTGGTTACTTCGAGGTCCCAACAATGAAACGTTTCTGCACGTTTATCTGCCTATGGGTATATCAATTTGATAAATTACCTCGTCGAACTCGGAATGAAAACTTTAGTTGATAGTAAAGGACAGACTCCTGGGCACTAAATTGGACAATTCTCTACAAATATAATAGAGACTACGAAAACATTGACTGGACACCGATTGGATATATATCAAGTTGGGGCTGGTGATTTGACTATGGCGGGGACATTAGTAAAATATGGCACAATAAACCAGTATCGCCATCATCAGTGGGTATAATTTATGGTCACAACAATGACAATTTTTTTGTTGGGTTTTGGGGCAAATTTGTTTTTGTTTGACAAAAATGGTCAAACCGTAACAGATCTGCTTATCCACCAAGCACCAATGAAAACAAATGATTTTGATGTTTGGGTAAAAGGCATGAAAGATAACGGATATAAAAGCATTTTTGCTCAATACAACTTGGCTGGTAGGTACGGAATTCAAAGCGCTATGCAAATGAGGGATCTAAGTTTCCAAACAATTTTCCTCCTATTGACATATTCTGGAGTTGAAATAAACCAATCAGATTGCTTTGGTTTCACATTATTACAGCTAGCATTGCATAAAGGGCGTAGTGTAGAAACAATTAAACACTTGTCATGTTGAAAGCTAATGTACAAATAAAAGATAAAAATGGAAGCGGAGCTTTGCATTTGGCTGTTCTTGGGGGAAACAGTCAAGTTGTACAGTACTTAATCTTGAAAGATTTTAATGTTAATAAAGCCAACAAAGATGGAAATAAGCCTTTGCATTTTGTTGGACCGACAAGGCTCAAAAAATATATTGAACTAACAAAAACTTTATTAGATGCTGGTGCTTCAGTTTACTCCTAAAATAAGCAAGGTAACACATTTGCACATGTTATGGCTGTATCACAAAATGTTACAATTGAGGATTTTAAAGTTTGGGCTAGTCAAATGATTAGAAATGGCCATGGTGATTTATTCGCAACTTGTGGACAACATGGCAAAACTATTCTTCATTTTTTGATGGAAATATCAAATGTGGACATAGAGGTAATGAAAATGATAATTTAGTCTTCTGATTCTTGACATTAATCAGCCTGATGACAAGGGGTATTACCGTCTTGCATTTAGCACTTTTGTATGGCAAAAGTTTGGACACTTTTAAAAGTCTTATTGAGTTAGGAAGTGATTGGAGACAAAAAGGATGGCATGGTTGCGGTATTTTACATTCATCTGCAATTGGAAGTAATAAGCAGGTTTTTCTCCATTTTAAAAATATTGGAGCAGACGTCAATGCTATAGATGAAAATGGTGAAACTCCATTACATTATGTTAGATTTACAAGAAATAGAGAGTATTTGGGAATGACAAAATTTATATTGAATAACGGAGCTAATTTAAATGCGAAAAATTTCGGTAAAACTTTAGGGGAATTAATGGCAGTACAGAAAGACATTAGTTTTGATGAGTACCATGCTTGGAGAGAAGGAGTGACTCGTTTTTTATCACGGAACCCAGTCTAAAAAGTAATTCAATCAGGACTAAAGCAGAAACATTGAGAAATAATTTGATAATTTAATTAAATAAAACTTTTTTACTGTTTGCCCAACTTTCGTTAAGTTTTTAACATTATTTTTGTTTTAGGAAAATGAAATCTAAAAATTACTAATTTAACATTTTATGACATTATTTTGAATTTTTTAAAATGAAATGTGGGTAATTTAATGAACTTTATTGTAGGTTTTCAATTCAAATTGTATGTTACTAGCATTAGACATATAATTGCTTATTTGGCGAAATATCAGTCAAAAAATATTTAACAAATATTTAAAAAAATATTCAACTTAGAAAATAATTGACCATACCTTTAATTACAATCTTAAATCAAACTAAACAAATTTTGTAATCAAAATAAATTACTCGAATTTTGTATAATTGAGAATTATCTTTATAAATTAATTCATTTGGCATTGAAAGTTGTTAGATTTTAGGGGTGTTTTTCGCAATTTTCATGTTTATTTTTCTGTTATTTGTGTAACTTTTTATATACATACTTTTTTTTTCTTGTAAATTTTATTTTAAATGAAATAAAGAACATGAACATAGTTAGTGCTTTAAAAATATTTTCCACTTCGCTCGTCCTAATCGCTATTTGTTTTGAGATACAATGTAAAGTGGTACCATTAACGGTATCAGGCGTGAAGGTTATCAGTGGCAGGGACACTGATAATCAATCTTGTGGATGTAGTTATGACTACGATCCCGTTTGTGGCCAGAATGGAGAAACGTATCAAAACGAATGTATACTGATTTGTGAAAGTAAGCAAAAATCGTATATGTAGTAAAATATAATTAAAGTAAAATAATGAATATTGAACTTATCATTTTTTGAAAAAATGTTTTCAGACAAAGAAAAGAAGAAAGATGGTAAATGCTGATCTATTATGAATAAAACCGTTTCGGTCAACAATTGCATTGATGGATCAGGATGTACAATTGAAGTAATTTAAAAAAGAAAATAAATCAAACAACTAGAAATAGTTCGATACGGTTTGAATAATTTCCATTACAAACACATGTATTTAATCACAAATGATTTGAAATATGTGCAAAATGTAGTTTATTTGCTACTTTTAACTAAAGACTCTTGTTTATAAATTATTTGAGGCTTCGTTTTTATTTGCCAATGTTATTCCGTGTGTAAGGGTATGTAAACTATTTTTGTAAAAAACTACAGCTAACTTTTTTATATTAAATACATCTTTGATTTAATTATTGGACAAGAACCAACTTGCTGTTGTGTTCTATTGAGTTTGTGGTGTGTATATCATTGCAAAAAAAATTGATGCCAGTGGGTCTCCAAGCCCAAGACCTTTAGTAGTTGTAAAAAAGGTGCCCGACCTCGCTCCTTAAGCTTGCACTTTTAAGCATTACGGTAAATGGCCACTTCTGCAAACATGCGCATTCAGAAATAAAGTTATAATTTTCTTGAATAACATGAAAACTATCCTAGAAAACACACTTTTCAATAGGATCCGTGGTTAGCCACTCCCAGACTTGCATTGTAAGTCATATTTACGAGCAATTTGTTTGAAAGTCGTGCGTTCGATATTAAATTATTTTAACTAGTTAAATAAATCGCTTGTTATATAATATGCATAAGCACTCAATAAAATATGGAGTCCCAGTTGCCAACATGTGACGCTTGGTTCAAATATAAGAAAAGGCTTTTTTTACAGAACACACAAGCACTAATACAATTAAACGTCACTAAACGTAAACTTTAAAGCATCGTAACATGTTAAGCTCTACGTCCAATTATCCTTTTAGATATACGGTAGGGGCGTTTTAGTAAAGTTCGGAACGAAAGAATTTTTTTAATGTGTTTACAGATCATCCCGCTCAACTCTTCAACAAAACTAATTAAAGCAACTAAATGACCAATTAGTACAAAATAAAATATCACTTGTATATGCCCATTCATATTTGGCCTTGCTGGAGGTAATTTCTCACTTTCTTTTCGTAGATCAGTTCTATTTATAAAGTTAGGCCACCATTCCAATATTCCAGATGTCAATATTTTAGAAAATTTTCCAACTAAGGACAATGGAAATAGGCCACTTAGTCGAAAGTATATAAATGGGCTTAAATCTGCAAATGGTTCCACATCAGAATGTTTCCCTGATGCAATAAGATTTCTAGAAATATCCTGTGCCAAATAGTTTGGCAGAACCCAAGCTGTTTTACTGCAATTCTGAATATTTTCTGAAATTAGCGCCTTTTGGAGACTCAAAAATCTAAACTCTAGCGTTTTTATTCGCATTTCAGGTTTCAAATCAATCATACCACTTTTTACTAATGGGTCAAGTAAAACTAGAGGTTCAAGAACCATCCAATTTATAGCAGGATGCATTTGAGTTTTGTTCTTGTAATCTAAACTCAGAGACTCGTCCATGCCCAAAAACAGGGAATAAATCTCCGTACCGGCTTTAATTTCCCAACCGTGATAAAATTGAGACATGTAGTGCTCATCCTGAAATATTCTTATATGCCATCCCAATTCTAAAAGGATATCACTGTATTCCAAATCTGTAATTCTACTATATATTTTGAAGCTATCATCAATTAGTTGGTCAATTATTTGATACGGAATTTGTTTTCTTGGTGTAACGATATTGTAAACGTTTTCACTTTTAAATGCATTACTGATAACAAGTCCAGTCAATAGTAGTGAACAAGTTAGGAACTTGAGTTTGTTGACGATTTCATTATTTTGAGGAAATGGATCTCCTTGTTCAAGCAACACTTTGGAAATACTTAGCAAACTTGAATGAAAAGATCTTTTTGCAATTTGCTTGTTAAAAAGTAGAATAATAGTTATGGTTAAAAGTAAAAATATCCAAATTTTTTTGTCAAAGACAATTAATATTTGTTTGAAATCAATTTGTTCAATGCCTCTAGATCCACAGCTTACGATATGAAGTTGACCTAATTTAAATTCAATTTTGTAATCTTCAGGAAATTGTATACTGGATACGACTGGAGTAAAAGTACGTCTGTATGTACGTTTAGAACTTGTACCTTCCAGAATTTTTGGTTTGAATAAAGTTACGTTTCCTATAAGATCGTTCACTATGGATGCGTATGCAAAAGCAAGCATTTGTACTGCATCAGGATATTTGTATTTTATGGCGGCAAAATTTTGCAGTGGTTTTTTAATGGAATTTTTTTCCGTTTCTGGAAAGCTGCGTAGATAAATTTCAAAACTTGACTTTGGCTCAGGTAATCTACCAATTGTACCTGTCGAATGGAAATTTTCGTACGTTTTATCAAGAAACCTAATAAAGTCCAATCTTAGATTTTCAGTGCTGAATTCATGTTTTAAATATGTTTTTGGGCAATCTGCACAAGGAAAAAATATACTAAACCCTGATAACTTACCACTTCTATTTTCAACCAAACTCTTAATATTATCGTTGATACTAACATAACCGAATATTGTGAAATCGGTTGCTGGTTCGAAATCTGATCTGTCAGCTCG
>JAQIWN010004595.1:0-10991 GCA_034699025.1 Entomobrya cf. arborea Gr-Col-00668 | reverse complement strand
AACAGGCGTTCCCTTTCAACAAGAGAACAAAATTAGTCAAGTTTTTCTCTCTTCACTACTCTCTATCCTCTCTGATTTTGCTCCCATTTTATTCACACGGAACAAACGAACCAATTGTGTTGTATTTTAGCATAAGCTACCTTTATAAAGGATTGCTACTAAATTTGGAACAAGTTTACAATTCTAGTTTTTTACATCCCACAGACGAATTTCTTAAAATAACCAGTATAATAATAATTAGTAAGTATGATTGAGAATTTGTTGTTTTTGAAGAGGTGTTAAATAAACTTAAGAAATCACTTTCTCCAGCTTATATTTTATTCGACAATGAAAAAAGCAATAAAAATTAGCCTGCTAAAATTAAGAAATGATTGTGGAAAAACTTAATGAATACAAATTCAGGTTTGCTTAAAACTCGTCAACAATTAATCTTCTGTGTAAATACTTACGAGTTGGAAAATTTTAGGTGGTCTTACTGATGGTGGTTGTTTTGTGTCACGATATTTCGAGTTAGCCTAAATTAACTGAAATGTTTACATAAAGAAATTACTGGTTTTGCTTAAAACTTGAACAGAAACTACACAAGATAAATATTTACCAAATCTTAGACTCAAATGATATAGGATCCTATGTTGATAATACTCAAAATTGCATGCTTTCATGCTTTCATCAATAAAGACTCAGGCAGAGATGAAAGCGTACCCAAATATTTGGTTTGTTCAAGCAAATAATAGTTGGCTGTTCATACATTTAACCAATAGAACGTTCAATGTGTAAATGGCGAATGCAGACGAAATCGGAAACTGAGCGTGAAATTTATGATTGCTGCAGACAGACTGGTACGCTTTCCACCCCGTAGCACAAAGAGGCATTTGAGTTCATTTCGCGTTATTACTGGAAACGACGACGAGAAAAAGCCACTTAAATTAGCAAATCGGTTTGTTTTTAGCTTTTACTTTATTTTGATCGTAGGAAAATTTTACAGACGCTCCATTAGAAACACGACCTGATTTTATAAAATAAAGCTTAGGTGAAAGTAAGATATGAAGTACAATTTTGTTGCATAGTTTTCCAATAGCTGAATATAGCTATACTATATGTAAATTGAATTTTGCTCATATGGTTCAAAGAACACATACAAATTGCAAGAACTGGATGATATACTCATTTCAAGTCACATTTTTTCAAGTTTCCGGGTATTTTCTGAGACCAGACTAAAAGTAACATCTGCAAATAATTCCCAAATGCCCTTGTACTTTCACGTCTTTCCTTGAAACAAGCAGAAGTCTGAAATACACTCTAAATCTGCAGACTGTCAAGCAGATTTATCTCCGACAAGTTTCACCCGAGAAAGTTGTGTTTCTATTTACAACTTTCTTGACGTTTTGCATGGATTCCCACACAGCTGGTGCATTCCACAATTTTGTTTACTTGTGTGCTGCTGCAAGTAATGTATCGATTGTTTATTCTGATTTATTGGCTTGGTTTTTGTTTCACCGTTGTTGTACGTCGTCCAAACACTTTCAGTCAACATGTTTTCACTAATGCATTGTTTATATGTCTACATCTTAATTTGACTTTAGTTAGAAAATATAAGTAATGAGGCGAAAATGCTCACGTTTTTTCTCTTTTAAGAGGTTTTATACCTTGTAATATTTACCATCCTACAACTCATTTTAACAAACATTTCCAGCTATGGTAACTGTTGCACATCTGGAATCGTTTTGTTATAACTGTGGAATCACATTTTATGCAATTGTGTGTATAATACCACCAAAACTTCGAGTAATATTTTGTTATAAAAGGTGAATTTCGTGCACCATTATTAAAGGTAATGGATGGCTTGATTGCAGTTGCAAAACCTTATTTATGAGCTTTGTTTTCAAGGACCTTCAAGCAATGAAATGATGTAAAAGATGAAATCTTTTACCGTTCACTGACCATCTCCATTTTGTTGGATTGTCCAACAGGGATTGTTTTTACTGCTTAGGTTTTTAAAAAATCGCTTACTGAAAATAGTAGAAACTGAGAAGTGGACATGGAAAAATGGTGATTTTTCCTGTGAGACTTGTGAAGATATTTTTGTTCCAATTTAAAATTAGTTGGTTCAGTTTTTTTCTCCTTTGGTGATATACCAGTAACTTTACTTGTAAAATTTTTCTGCCAAATGTGATGAAATCACTGTGATACGCTTTTTCCTTTGGTTAAGTTGAAGCAAGTATTTGCAGTGATAAAACTGTTCACGATCAAGTGACAGTGTTTCTGTAGTCGTCTCAGGGAAATTTTTATATGCTGGTTTTCTTCCAGACCAAAATAATCATGGGACGGTCGTTAAAAATTGTGTGCACTTTTACGAGTTCTTTGCTTTCTGCTTTCTTTTTTGAAAAGAAATGCAATTTTGACGGCTTCGATGTGATACAGAGCGAACAAAAATATCTGGCACTTTTGTTTTAGATCCTGGTTTAGATGTGTTTGGCCATAAACAGTTTTACGAGTTCGAACCCTTAAGATGCGTTGAAAAAAACTTGTTTTATGTCCGTCAAAAAAAATTTCAAAAATCTGATAAAAAAAATTTAAAACTAAATTTATATCCATACAAAAGTTCTCAACAAAATGTATCGCTTCAGTGTGTAGACCAGCTTACGTTCTCGATACACCTTTGTTTCGTTTGCGGTTTTCCAGCTTTTACTTTTTAATAATCTTCGATCTCACTAACAATTTAGATTAAACTGTACAAAAAAGTTAATTATTGCAAAAGAATGATAAAGTTTGAAGAGACCCTTGAGAAAACAAAGTTTTGTCATTCAAAAAGCGGAGACTCTCAAAAACACAAGTTTAAACGATATACTGTATCAGTCAGTGAGCAAAGATTATTATATTGTAAAGATTAAGCTTCTCTGAACCATAGTCTCAACAATAAGATCTTATACATTTTTTCAAATTGTGTTTTCATTGCCAATCTAAAAGGGTTCTTAAATGCTTTTTTATGTTTAAATGCACAGCAAAGAATATTCAGTTTATTTTGTACACTAACAACTAACACGGCACATTTTGGACATTTTGAGCTCAAGAACTAAATTATTTCTAGGGTTAAAACAGTAAGAAACATCTGCTACGATTCCTGAAAACACTTGTACTTTCTAGAATTTTTCCGAAAACAAAAAGGAGTCTAAAAAACCCTTAATCTTCAAACTGTCAAGCAGATTTATTTCCGACAATTTTTACCCGAGAAAGTTGTTTTTCTGTTTGCAACTTTCTTGATATTTTGCATCGTTTCGTGCAGTTGGTACATTCAAGAATCTTGATGAGTTTTTGCGTTACTCTACAGTGTGTATCGATTGCTTTATGTGATTTATTGGCTTTATTTGCAGCTTTAATGTCTTGATTTGTCGTCACAACACTTATGCAGAAACACGAGAAAAATGCAGAAATGGTCGATGTTTATAGAGATAGTATAAGGACAGACAAGACTGTTGCGTTCAATTTTTCAAACATAAATATTTCTATGTTTTCCACTTGTGTTAAATATCGATTGATTGTCAAAGTTTTCTCACAAGGGCAATGAGTGCCCAATTAAATTTAAAAGAATACGATGGTTTTACATGACCAATTCAACAATGTAAGGAATTAAGATGTAAGGACACATTGTAGGTATTATCGATCTCGTAACAAAATTTCACTTTACTTAAATGAGATGATGTGGTAAGGGTGGTGTGATCTAGATATATCATCAAACGAGAAACTCTTATTCTCTGCACAAAGTCGAACAAAATATTGTTCGGATTATATTCCGCTATTCCGCATTTGTATTGTATAAAAAGAGACTGTTTTGGTAAGAGTCTCTAAGAAATCATCTTTAGTGGTTTTCTTGTAATCTTATGTTATCATGGGAATGTCATAAAAATGTGTCCTTTTATGAGTTCTTTGCTTTTTACTTTGCATGCTTAAAAAAATGCAATTTCAGCGACTCTGGTACAAGGCAAGGCAAAAAAATATAGCTGGCACTTTTTCCTAGATTCCTATTTAGCTGCTGTTGGCTCATATGAGCAGTTATACGAGTGGGAACTCTTATAATATGTAAAGGAAAATTTTTTTAGCTTCATTTTTTTACATTTTGATTATTATCCGAAAGTCTGAAAACACTTTTCATATAGTATGGTTTTTATAGTACAAACTTTGACATTCATAAAAATCTCCCAAAAAATTGAAAAAAGATTCAACTTCAAATAAAATCCACAACTTTTTCTAAAATTTCTGAGTTACGGTTTTTACTTTTAAATAATATGTAGCATGACTTTAGTTCTTGATAAAACTACAATACAAACTTCATTCTTATAAAAGACTGATGAAGTTTCAAGAGATCCTTGGGGAACAAAGTTTTATCGTGTACAATCATCAATTAACTTTGCAATTAGACATGTTATCATTTATGCTAAAGTTTTGTGCTGTTGCCACCACCAGTCGTTTTTATTTAACAAACGTTCAGCAAAACTCAAATCATAAACTGGAAAGGTAAAAGAGAGTTGTTTAAGTAGAATAAGTTTGGATGGTAATATAGTTTTAACTTTCATTAGTTCTAAGTTATAGTAAAAAATGTAAAACCAAATCTACGATGTCCTGAAAAAAAAAGCTCTTTACTTCATTTACTTGAAGTAACCTTTTATTATTTATTTTGTGCTAAACGTTTCCCAAAACATGTATATACACAATTTCATTTTTCAAAACATCTTGTATGCATGCACTTCATAAAACAAGCTTCCAATTTTCGTAAATATGGAAAGATATTCAGAAACTTCAATAAAATGAAGATCACCATTGAAAATATTTTTTTCATGGCATCAATACATCATAAGTTGGATTACTTATTAATAAAAATATTTTTCAAGAATTTATTAATAAAAAATATGGCATTCCTTCTTTGCTGATCATTACCTTTTGTCTTTAAAATTGATGTGGATGTTTTATGAAACGAAAATAAATATTGAAATAAAATATAAATTTATTCGAACTATCATGGTAAGTATTTATGGTATTCTTCAAAACATTTCCTAAACTTAAGCAAAATAAAATATTAAATGCTTAAACCACTAGCCATATCAAATTTCAAATTGAAGAAAAAATACACCAAAAAGGTACTTTAATCCACAGTTTACAACTTTTATCAGTAGTCAGCATTATAATATTACGTTTTTTGAATATATTGGAAGGCATTTCATATAGAATAAGTACAAGTAAGAGTGAAGAAAGACATCTTCTAACAATAAGCCAAATCAGCAGTATTGCTGCAGCAAAGTATTATCATACGTAAACATATGCTGTAACTTTCGATGTGAAAAGATCAATAA
Source organism: Entomobrya cf. arborea Gr-Col-00668 (assembly GCA_034699025.1). Classification (NCBI taxonomy): domain Eukaryota; kingdom Metazoa; phylum Arthropoda; class Collembola; order Entomobryomorpha; family Entomobryidae; genus Entomobrya; species Entomobrya cf. arborea Gr-Col-00668. Next base: position 5,646 of record JAQIWN010004595.1, on the reverse strand, counting down.
AAACGTTAACACTAAGCCTGTTTTCGTATTCATGAAATTCACAGAATTCAACTCCCAACTGCTATTATGATAACGGATTTTTACATACATCCCTTCAATATTTTTTGCGCAAACGTTTGACAAAATATACATAGTTTGCCTTACAAACTCTACAAGCACCAATACCCGTTCCATGGTGGATTCGATATAGTAGATAGAATAAAGTAGCTATCACAATAGGACTGACAAATATAATGCCAATAAAAGTATAAAATTTAACGCTCGTCTTTAAGGTAACTCAACAAAAGCTAAAAAGCCACTGAAAGGTTTTCTCAAAAAACATCGCTTGATTTTCTTTGGACTTTATTTACAATAAAGAATGGTAAGTAGGCCTTGTTTGTGTGTACCTTTCCTTGAAATAACGTCGAATCAGAAGTCATGAATAATTTATTATCTTGCGTACGTGACGTGACTTACCTTTTCAAATTACGTATTTGATGCAATCGCAACGTAGGATGCAGGACAACTTTTTTTGGAAAAGTGATCATTGATCGGGTTTCATCCAACATAGTACATCCTACAATATTTCTCACAATCATACTACAAGGATCCAATTTGAAGAGGCTTACATTCTACAAAATAGTGAAAATAAGATAAATGGAAAATGCACGAATGTTTGCACGAAACCAAATATTTCAAACAAATCTGTAATTGGGACAACAGTTAACCTTGAAACAAATAAATAAGTCGATTTGTAGTTCCGAAAATTTACTAAAGTTGAGAATAGGACACAGTAAATTTTATTAAGACTTTGGCATTTCATCAAAAATTAGTTCTCTAAGTGTGTTTTATTCCACTTTACTACTTCGCAGTTTTCAAAATCCATTTCTGTGTAGATACAAAAAAAATTATAACTCTTTTATTTTAAAAAAATGACACCAATTTCTAAAATAAGTAAGTGGTAAGTTCATCTGTTTATGATGTGCCAAAACTAAGAAATAAATTACATTAAATGTTCCGATTAAATTGAGGTTGACCGTACGAGAAAGTTATGAACGTTAACGTGGTTATTTATGCTTAGGGAAAAGAAAATGTTATCTAAAGTTCTCCATGATGCTTTGCGGATGATGTGACAGATGACTTTCTAGTCAAATATGCTTATTGACTGGAAATGATTTCAATTTGGTAGAAAGCATTCACATTGTTCTCAAATAAGGAAATGCATATTGATTTCCTAGATCTTTCCAGCAAAGATGTTTTATAACATTCAAACCGAAGCCACAGAAAATATCTAGGAAAATTATTCGTTAAATAGAAAAAAAATTGTCTTGTTAAAGATTTGAATTCAAAATTCATCGGAAGCCAATAGTCTATGAAGAATAACTGAATAATAATGAAAATAAATAGAAACATTGCTGACCACACAAATTTTAAGAAAAGGAATTAAAAGGGTTGAGTTGAATATATTAGAAAATTTTACGTTTTAGTTTTGTTTTACAAAACGAAATATTTTGAATCCATTCTGCGTTGCGTCGGCAATTTTGATATAAGCTCAGAACTTCCGTAACTAAATGATTTGATTCTGATTTTGTACTAAAGCGGCAAGAAATCCTTTTTATAATGAGCTCAAGCAAATGTAGATTATTACGAGTCTGGAAAAATTGGAGAGGTTTTGAGTGAAATTGTGTCACGCCGAGAATGGTTAATTAAACCAAACAAAACCTATGTAGCACGATGTGTTTCTATAGAAATTTAAGGATGTAAGTTTTTTTTAATATCTTTGATAATGGAATTTATCTTGCAAATACCAAGGTTTTAATCCTGAATCAAATTTGGAAATATGGGACTAGACTAAAATCTATTTCATGTGTACGTTGACACTATTTATTTAATTTAAGGATTTTGGTTATTGGCTTAAGAGATTAAAACATGGTAATATTTTGGGCAAGATAATGGTAAGAGATTAACATTTGTGAAATCTTTTAAAAACAAGGACACCAAATAACTCATATACTCTAACTCTTTTATTTTCAAACGCAAACTTATTGAGCAAGTACCATACATTTTCTAAGTGATGGCTTGTCATTTGCATGCGGGTTGAATACAGTATTTTACGTAGACTTTATTTACCAGTTGTAGAAAAGAAACATAAGTTGTTTCTTTTTTCTAACAAAATAAAAATGTTTCTTGCCACTGCACTGTCACTGAAAAAATGGACGGTTCTCGTAAACTGTCCTAAACAGATTTCGGAACAAAATGTTTGCAATGTCTGTAGAAGAAGAAAAACAGTTTACTTGAGTAATGATGCCTCACTTACACTTAGAACTTTATTGTAAAATGCGCACATATTGTATGTATGTATATATATATATATGTTTTCTCTCTAGAGCGCGCGGTACTCATGCAGATACCCAGGGTATTAGAATAACTTAGGGTACGGCCAATGCCATAAGCGCAGTGTTATCAATTTTCTCAAATCACCCGTGTTTTTGTGACGTCACAAAAACACGTTACAATGTATTTTATATGAGACAAAGACATTCCCGCGCATTTTGTATACTCTATGGTTCTACGTGTTTTTTTGGGATCGGCCGTACCCGTGTATATTCTTTTACCCTGGCAGATACCGACTCTTGCTTATAGCGCCTATGATCCGCTGGACTTTGACGAGGGTAAGATGACAGCTAAACAATAGGATTAGTAAATTACTACCTTTTTTGCATGCGTTGTACTTGCCGATACCGACTCAAGCTCTTCTTCCATACATTATTCCTTTTTTATGTTTTAAAGCAAGAACCAAGAAGATTCCTATCAATACAAGCAAATCAGATTCAAGACTAAACTATGTGTGAATAGTACTGATGGACAAACTTTTTGTTTCAATAATTTCAATCTAAATGTGCTTTAATTTGAGATTTTAAATTTAAATGTTACAACGTACTGATTCTCTAGAATTAATAGGCCAAGATTGATCCAAGGCAAACACATCTATCATGTATTGCCGCGTTTTTACACTGTATTGACAAGCTGCTCACAACAGGAGCTGATGTAATCACAATTTATTTTCACTTAGACATTTTTGATTTTTGATACACATTGGAGTTATATGAAAACTCTATTTTGACTATTTTAAGAGTATATATTATAAAAAGAAAACGAAGAACATCATAAATCATGTTGATTTCAAATTTTGAGAGGACTAAGATAGTATTTTTACTGGTATTGGATAGGTTTGTGTGTAAAAATATTGATGAGAAGCATGCAAAAACGACACATAAGTGTACAACAGAATGCAAAGCAAGTGTGAACATTAAATATCAATAAAAATAATAATTCGCCTTGATCAGATGCATCAGTCGTTAATGACATAAGACATTGGATTGATAGAATCATTTGTAAAGATAAAAACGAGTGCAAACGGAATTCCATTTTCTGTATTGAGTTACTTGTACATTAGAAGTAGATTGAATAGTAGAAAATATATTTTGTATATGTGAACACTAACTTTTTACTAACGATAAAGAAAAAATAAAACAAACGTGATTTTGAAATGTAAATTAAAAAATAGATTATGCCTTTTTAAAGTTAATACATACACACGATGCGCGACGCCTAAAAGTAACTTGTATGCATGCATACAACTTTGGTCGACATCTGACAAACTTACCTTTTTGTATGCATGCATTTTTATAATCTTTTCGAAAATGTACGTTCTTATGTTTTCACTATTTAATCCTTGCTGGGCGGTTTATAGCAAGGTCGCTATCTAGCAGACAATCGAGCGCGCGGCAGTGTTGCAGCTGACTTTTTTATCATTAGTTTTACAGAAAAAGATTTTGAAATAAGTGATCAGTGTGATTCATAGTATTTATATTTTTCTATATTTAATTTTTCTGGGAGCTCGGGGTATAAATCTCGTGTAAGTTTTCTTGTCTACAAGTACAAGTGATTTTTTGCATTTCGCTTTTGTTTTAAGCGTCGATACGGGATTTATTTTTTTGCGATTTTGTAACCGGAGCTTGCCAACCTAAATTAAAATTTCTTTGAGAAACATATTGTGCCAACCAAAATTTATACATTTTTCAATAAATTTATTTAGGATAATACGCGTGGAAAACATACATTCTTATTGAATTGAGGAGATCATGTTTCAAATTTAAATAGTCCGGATTTGCTTATAAAATCTGAATTGATTTATTTGAATGACACAAACGGTCTTATTGAATATTTTTCCTGAAATTTTGATCTTCGTAGGAAATTTCTTGAGTTTAACAAAAACTAATGTAAATACACATATAGTTTCAAGTTCGACGACTATTTCATGAGTAGTTTGCAATAAAATAAAACAAAGCAGAGTAAATTATCGGAAAAACATTTTTTTGGACGGGCTGTCATTACTCTTTATGGTTGTGAGCAAGATTATATAGGACTTCGTACCCCTAATATAGAATTGACGTAGAATGTAAAAAAAACTGTTGAAAATGTGAAAAGGCTTCGCTGGCAAAAAAAGGAAACTTACTTTTGTTTCCATCAATTTCTCCGTTTCATTACTTTTCGAGCACCGAAACGAAAAGTTTTCCACTTGTCTGATGATTTTGTAAAGAAATTCGAGCTCAAAAAATTCCCTTGAAAAGATTTAAAGCCGTAAAAAGAAACAAAATAAAACTTTATTAGTAAAACGTGTGTAATCGGATTTGTTTTCACTTGAAATGAGTTTCAATGTACTCATGTAAATCCAATTTGAGTAACATTTTATATGGAAAGCAATTCAATGAATTTAAATTATACTTTATCTAGTATTGTTTGAACTAACGTCAATGGGTTTGATTGGACGGTATTGTGTAATTCGTAGCAATATTTATGATACGATTCAATACCATATTGAGAATCAGTATGTTTGATCACTTTCCGTTTCAAGAGATTTTCGTTGATTGCATTGATGGGGTTTTAGATAAAATGCTAATGCCGAATACGTTTTAATAGGTTCGTTAATGGTTTCCAGCACTGATTCAAGTGAAACTTATTCAGTTTGCCGGATATGTAAAAGCACAACCTGAATATTTTAACATGAAAGAATTTTTTTGTGAAGGATGAAAGGCTTCTTGTGCATTTTCGATCCACTTTCCATTTAGGAGGCCCAAAATATGAACGAAAACTAATGCAATTTATCCAGTCTCAGGAATTACAAAATATAAAAAAATATAATTTCATATTTTTATCTTGTCATATTCAAACGGTTTCCAATGAATATTGCTGTTTAAACTGGTTGGCCTATTTGTTGTTAATAAAAATGCACCCAAAGCTTAATTGAGTATGAGCAAAAAAGGTCTCATAAGAGAAATGTTTAACGCATATTTTTATAGTCAAAGTAACCAACTGGGAAAATTAGTTTTAACAACTCAAAAGGTTTTAAATTAAATTTTTGATGTTTTTTAGAACCAAACCTGCGACATATACATCTAAATTTAGACAGAACTGAGGTTGTCAAGGTTACAACTAATTCAAAATAAAAAAACATTTAGAAATATTGAAAATATTGCAATAAAGCTGAAAAAAACTTTTTACACAAAAAAATTCAAATGCTGCTAGACAGTGGGTATCCGTCATAAGAGAGATGAGGAGAGGTCTCTCCCGGCCGAAAGAAATGGGGGGCCGGCCTAGGCCGGC
>JAQIWN010004594.1:0-10993 GCA_034699025.1 Entomobrya cf. arborea Gr-Col-00668 | reverse complement strand
AAAGCGAGAACACATTAACACACCGAATTGGATCCATCAAGGGCAGGGTTTCTTTTTTTACTTACGTTGGTAATCATTCGAATGCAAAGAATTTAGGAATAATTACATGACGACGTTGGAAATTGCATTTATTGCCATTTAAATAATTGATGCAGGATAAATGCTGTGTGATGCCTAATGTATTAAATGTATATATATTGGACTTTCGGCATAAACATTTTTCCAATGCGTGTGAATTGGATCATAAAAGTTATTTACATCATATTCCAAATCGCATTTAAAAAAAATAGCAATTGCAGGCTTCACCGAGACTTGAATCATTAAAGATATATAAATATTCATTAGAAAAGTTTGAGACTGAGCATGGCCACGCCTCGTTTCCAAGTGAAATGCTTTCCCCTGCAGTTCATATGCTGTATGCTTGTACATGACTTAACAATGAATGTTTAATGGTTCAAAAATTAATTGCAGGCTCCACCGAGACTCGAACTCAGATCGCAGGATTCAAAGTCCTGTGTGCTAACCATTTACACCATGGAGCCGCTCTTGAAATATTAATGTCAAGATTTAAATTGCATAATTCTGATTAAACTTCAGGTATTTAAAAAAAAACTGAATGATTGATGACTGGGTTTTCCATTTAATGCATGAAATATTCATTAGGATAGTTAAACACGGGATGAACTCTCAGACATCGTTCTCTTCTATGTTTTAAAGTGCTCTCCATGAAAGTTGAATGAGTTTTTGTGTAGCAACAAAATGTTAATTTCTGTTTAAAAATTATTGGAAGGCTCCACCGAGACTCGAACTCAGATCGCAGGATTCAAAGTCCTGTGTGCTAACCATTTACACCATGGAGCCGCTGTTGAAAACTAAATGTCAAGAATTAAATTGCATAATGATGATTAAAGTTGATGCAGTTTAAAAAAAAAATTAATTACCGATGACTACTCACTCATTTACTGTGCATAATGTTCATTAGGAGAGCCAGACCTGGGATATTATCAGGATTAGGACGTACTCTCTTGCACATGCTACCCATGAAATTCCAAAGTTCCAAAGAGTTTATGTACATTAACAAATGTTAAATTTCTATTCAAAAATTAATTTGCAGGCTCCACCGAGACTCGAACTCAGATCGCAGGATTCAAAGTCCTGTGTGCTAACCATTTACACCATGGAGCCGATTTAGAAGATCACTAGTAATTAATTATTGAAATACTTAAATATATTTACTAATTATAAACTGAGAAAAAGCTTCCGATCAATAATCATTTTTGATAATATTACATTTATGTCAACACCACAGTATATTTGTCCGTCTGCATGTATCGAGTAGCAAAAGAAAAGCTTCATATGCATGCATTTATCCCTTTAATATAATTTGAACCACACATAAATGCAATTATGCTTTGCAATTTTGAGAAATAAATTTTTAAGAAACGGTTTTACGGTTCGGTTTGAAATTTGGAAGTAAAGTGTTCTATTTGCATTACATATTCATAAGTACCAACTTTATTACTTCTGTTTACCCGTTCAACTGACAAAGTTGCCCTGTTTTATATGTATGCATGCATATTATATGGGTGGAGGTTTTAAATGATAAAACCCAATCAAGTCAGCAAAAAACATCATAAAACTGCAAAGCTTGCAATTAACAAATTAAAATCAAGTTCATTCAAACTTCAGCATGCATTAAATAAAAAGTGATGACTATGAATAAGGTAAGTATGCTAAATATATTCAAAAAAATCATTAAAAAGTTAATTTGCAGGCTCCACCGAGACTCGAACTCAGATCGCAGGATTCAAAGTCCTGTGTGCTAACCATTTACACCATGGAGCCGCTGTTGAAAACTAAATGTCAAGAATATAACTACTTTCGAATTGATTTAAAATGATTGTTACCTTAATACATAAATATTAAGGCCTAAATATAAAGGCCTAAAGGCCTGTAAAGGCCTGTATAAAGGCCTAAATATTAAGGCGTCAAATATAATGCACAAACTAGGCGCCCAACCGGTCTATCATAATGCATAATATGTATTTGCACTGCACACTAAAATGCATCATACCATGATACCATCTTGTTTTCCTCATCTACATGCGTCTGTATACATCACATCTCTACTCTGTACAATCACAAATCTATTTAAGATACTTTGTATCTTACATCAATGATAAAATTAGAGAAAATGACTACAAACTTTTAATGAACATCCTACGACAAAATGTTAATGTCAACATAAGCAACACAGGGCTATCAGAAAATGCAATCGTAATAAAAAATGGCAAGGGTTAACAGCGACGTGAACTGTCACTGACTTCTTCTCGTTGATGCATCCAACCTATTAAAGTACTTGCAATACTTGCATTTTGCATTGAATTAAAACTTTTGATTATACACAGTACAGATGTTTCGACATCAAGATTTAAGACTGTACAGAATTTTAATACCCACACATTAAACTCATTCAATTCATTGACTGAGGCCAGACAGGTGAACTTAAACCAACTCAATGATTTTAATTTAACAAAATTGTATTTCTACATTTTAGTTATGCAAGTCAGCAGTAATGATTAATCATAGATTTGCAATCATGAAGCACATTTGCAGTTTCAAATTTATATCTTTTGAACAGACCACACATGAAGACAACGATATAATAAGTAGATAATTACACTAAAGTAATAGTCAATTAATTAAATCATAAATATGCAGTTTACAACAAAAGAGTTGATCATGAAAAACTTTATAATTGGTAATGATACACCAATTAAAAATCTTTCAATTATTAATTATATACCGTAGAGAAAGTGCATAACCTTAAAATTGTTACATGACAGGCACCAGGGCTATCAAACACCACCATCAAGTACATCAATTAAATGTGCCTACATTCGTACTAATTATGAGGCCCTTAAACTCACATAAAGATTCATTCAAGCTTCCGAACTCAAACTGATTGAGCACAAATTAAAGCTACCTTAGGAAATAGAAAGTAAAATTTATATACCTTTATATTATAATGTACACCTATCAAACAAGATATAAAATGGTATTTGATCTAATTCATTCTTTTGGACAGTATCTATATAATTGTTGCAAGCACTTTTAAAACCTAATAAAATCCTATTAACATGGTTTTGTAAATTATGTATCAAGTCATCGTCAAAGTCATACGCATTCAATCAACCTTGTCATGTTTTGCTACATGTAACTTATGTAATTATGTCAAGTAAGGTAACAATGATGAACTACGCCATTACTTGTCAAATCGCTATAATCTTCTAAAACACGCAGAGTTTACTTTCATTGTTGCCAAAGGCACACAACAAAAACTCACGAGAAACAACAAAGTGTGATAATAAAAATCTAAAAATGGAAAATCATCATCAAGATTCAAGATTATCATATCTACAGTCGATTCAAACATTTTTTTTTACTTTACTACACACGCACACCACCACCAACCAAGGAATAACCTTATTTATGTGTTATACCGTAACAAATTATGATAGAGTTGCGAGACTAGCAAATATGTATATAACACAGATTATGCAGCACTACACCCAATTTCAATCGCTTAACACTTCTTGCAGCCCTTTGTAAATTGAGTGGGTAAACAGACAATTATTATTTTCGCCCATGGAAACACTAGAAAAATCGTTAGAAACACAAGAAAACAATCAAATTAAAGGGGACATTTCACTCACCCATTTTTTCTTGCTCCCACTCAAACAAATTCATTTTTTATTATGAAATACCAATGCATGCAAAATACGTTTCAAGAAAGATTTACCCTTTTCCAAAGAATGGACAGCCATTAAAGTTTATTGCAGGAAGATAGGAATGTAAATTAGACATGCAGATTATTTACAACAACAGCATAAAAAAAATCCCGATGTAAATGTTATTCAGCTAGAATGCAAAAAAGAAACGTGATTTTACTACGGCGTCAGGGCGTTCAGGTATAGAAATGTGGTAGGTTTTACAATATATTCATTTTACTTTACTGATTGACTGGGCTCATCATCATGATCTTTTTTGACAGCTTTGAACCAATTTAATTTTCTGACGTCGCCCTCATTGTTCGCCCAAATACATGAACTATGAGCATTCTTGACGGATTTGGTCATTGCGGGTCATCCTCACTCAAGAAGAGAACAGAACAAATATGAAATTCTCACCTCATCACTGCATTTTCAGCTCCCCTTCCTACATTACTTTTAACTTAACAACAACGAAATGGCAAAAGAATGATTTAATCAGTGTAAAATGAATGGAAAAAGGGATAAATTAAAGAAACGTATCTTCTTAATTTAAAAGAAAATGAATTAAAAATTAAATATATCTTATGGTTGGTTAGTGACGGTGGTGGTGGTAGTGGTAAGTGATTGTGATGATGATGCGTATAGATTTTAATTTGAACAACACAAATATAGAGAGTGGGCGCGTCAGGTCAGGTCTACATACAATAGACAAAAGTCATTTGCAGTAATATTTATCCTTCTCTGACACAAGATAATAAAATAGTCATTATTACACTTTAATGTTTTTACTAATCCACCCCATTTTTTAAAGAGATCTTTGGAGGTACTCGCCTAAACCGCCTCCACACATCATTACTACAGGTTTTACACACAATATAGTTGCACTACACATTACATTGTGCCACACATTTTAAAAAGAAGATAATAATGCTGCACATTCATTCATGAAAAAATTAATGAAAGTGATCCGTCATGCATGATTTTTAAATGAAATTGTAAGGCATAAATAATATCCTTTTTGTGGTTTTCGAGGCATCTCTTTTGTAGTTATTAGTTTTCTTTAATTTACTAAATTAGAGGGATTTTCATTTTTCATAAAAAATATACTTTACAATGACAGGTATTGTTGTACCTACAACTTGTTTTGCAATTTTAAATGACTGGACTGATTGTATTTGTGTGCCAATCGATTTTGTAGTGGTACGATTTAGTTTTGAAGGATTTCTTCTTTAGAATCAAGAATATAAAATTGTAGAATCAGCGTTTATTTTTGAAAGCGCCTTTAAAACTGAGCCTCATTGTCGGTCTAGACGATTTTGTTAATTTTTGTAAATTTAAACATTAAATCTATATTTGTTTTCCACTCGAACGATTTCATTTGTTGCTATTCATTAAAAGGTTGTGGTATTCTAGGGAAGGTAAGTGATGCATGCATAGCCGAAACAGAATGCAATCGATTTTTATCTTTATGCACTTTGTTGCTAATAATGAGAAAATGAGACTTGCTCTTTAATCGTTATTAAAGCACATGACTAAGAAATAATTATCTGTTGTTAATTCATAGCCTCAGGAAATAATTTCATCATTATGATTTAAAATATCTCTGTACATAAGGCTATAACAATTTAGTTAGATGAAATTTTACTTGGTACATCTAATAAAGACAGTATTGAGCTTTGTACTGCTGTGAAGATAATCACGAATAAATTACGGGCTGAATTTCAAAGAGAAATGTCTTGAATAAAATACTGGGCAATTAAATTCATAGATAAACCGTGCCAAGCTTTTTTGAAATAGCTACACATTTTTGGTTCAGAAATATCAAAAACTGTATTGAACTTGCATTTCATTCACGAATTTATGATCTTACATGGCCACTAAAAATAGTCAAAGAACATGGGCCAAATTTTATAAAGAGTGAAAACTATGAATTGTTACTGAAACATATTATTTGAATGGTAAGAGAAGTCAAATTCAATCAATCATCTATGTTGATTTAATATTTCCTTCCTAAAATTAATTTTAAAGAAATATCATTTAAACCAAATCCCAGTTTGATAGCAAAGTTACTGAACAATGACTGCACTGTGAACTGATTCAATATTTTATCAGTCACTATTTGTGCATATTAATATTCTTTGCTTTTAAATGCAATTATTGTAAAAGCTGGTATTTAAAAAGTGCACCTGAGGATGCTGTTGTGATAGCAAAGGTATTGTTAGTGAATAGGACGGAATCAGAACGGAACTTTCGTCTTTTCGATCTTCCCATCTAAAAAAACTAAAGGGGAGAGACGATTTTCATGAGAGATGCACAAAAATTGTATATTATTAATATCTGAACAAGTAATGTTTACAAATAGGTTAGAAAACTATCTTGCTACTTGTTACAAAGCACAAAATATTCTTTTTATGGTCGACAGAAAAGACATTTTGCATACATCATAAATAATATAACAGGGAGCTAAACAGAAAAAGGAGTGAAGGAGATAATAAAGAAGAATATTAAGAAAAAGTTCTAAAGAAGAAATGTGTGAACTCAAAATGAGAGATGAGTGCAGCAGTGCATTACTTTATTACTTCTATGATGAATGCGAATAAAAAATGAGGATGAGATGAGAGGATGTTGATGACTTTTTGTGATACTCAATAAGATTTTATAGATGTAGCTGACAGTACTTCTTGTATCATCCACACCACCAATCTTCCACCTCCCACAGGCCAAAAATAGCTTTTTGCAAATTGCAGGTACAAAACATCCTCTGATCAAATTTTCGTCAGCTCCTCCTTTTCAAAGTTACTGATTGCGTTTTCAACGTCTCAACAACAACTCTTTACTTAAAAATATAATTTATAGCACAGCAATCATTAATAATAGCAGCGTAGCGTTGATCGTTCTTTTTTTATAACTGTGTGTTTTGTATGTGAAGAAGACTTACATATGAAATTACCAATTTAACAATTTCGTAAACAATAAACTTTAAATTGCAACGCATTGTTGTACTTATGACGGTAGTATTATTAGCTGTTTTATGATGGCCCTCCAAACTATCAATTACTTTTTTTCTCAAAAATCAGGACAGAGGGAAGGTGGAGTTGTATTTGGCTTGCATTTGTAAAGTCATTCCTACAAAATATTTATGGAAAAATGCAAAGATTTTATTAGTTCCTCAAATTATGCTATCATGTACAACAGCTTTTAATGTTTTTTTGTGTGATGGTGATGATAACGGTGTGGATGAACTACCAAAAGCGACGAAACTTAATTCATCATTGTTTTAAACTCTTTTACAAACTTTCTACTTGTGTAAGGGGCGCGTTGGTATTAAAACAGGTGTATTGAGAATTGATGGTTTAAATCGGAATATATGGTGCTGCTTTGAAAAGAATTGTACAACATGCATGCAAAAAGTAAGTATGAAAAGGAGTGAGTTTATATCGTCATCAGACCTAACCATCATTATCAGCTCCACTAGGTTAATTATGCCAGAAAAAAATATTGTGCGTAATATAGTTACCTAACTGAAAGCAAATTTTGTAGAATATCAGGTATATCAGGTGTATTAAAGGTAGTATAATATATTTATATGTTTTAAGCTCACAAAATTTGGGGGATGATATGCTAGTCTAGTTTCAAAATTAGTTCATTAACCAACCGTAATGATGATTCATGTTTGGATTTTGGGATATTAGCAAATATAAAAAGTTATGTATAAATCCGCTTGCTGAACACAAACAACAGTTTCAGACGGATGTTTTTTAAAATACTCAATACAGACACTTGTTCAATATTTTGAATTGTATACGATGTTCAAGTAGTATAACTTTTAAGTTTTTCGTTGTAGGCAAGCTTATGCATGCATATCCGAATTCTGGTAATTTCATAATTTGGTAGAGTCATGTACTTCATCTGTTTGAAGGATTTCCATCTCAAGATTTTTGTACTAGTATCATCGGTCTTAAAAATTCTCACAGAATGCCTGGTACAGAATTAGGTTAATTAACTAATCCTACATGAGTGTAAACTTTTAAGTATTGCATTGTTCTTTAAAAATTAATATTTTAAACTGATCTCATTTTACCCCTGAACAATGTGAAATGGTGGACAAATCACAGCTAAAACGAAGCAGGCAATAAAGTAACTACACAATAGGCCGTTATTATTGGACGATGTGAAGATATGTACAAGTAGCTACTTCAGTTTAAACAAACTACTAGCTTTAAAAAATGATGTTTATTAATATTTGCTACAACAGTATATTCTCGAAAACGACATATAAAACACATTTACGAAAACACACAACAACATCAACAACATCATATTATTATGCACGGATAAGGAATAATGGAATGCAGAAAATAATATGTAAAGTACAATAACGACCGAAGCTGAGAAAAGGAGAGAAAAAAATGCAGAATGAATTCCGTTGGAAAATTTAGCGCAATTTGCAAGAGAACAACAACAAGACATATAAAAATACACTACACAACATCCTAAAAAGAAAGGAGCGTGGGATTAATCTCACATTTATGTATTATTACCATCAGCATGATGATGATCATTATCACATCAAAAGTTCGACAAATTTTCAGCCTTTTAGTCACTCAGCACCAACAAGTAACCATAGCAAACAAGGGAACTGATTGACAGTCCACGTATTTTCTCGCGTTGCAACGCATCATTTACTTTATTAGGTAGGCACACACATTTTTCATCGAAATCCAAAAAGAGTAACGTTGATGAAGTGCATAAAAATCTAAACCACTATTTTGTACAGTACTGCATTTTTGTTTGCACATGCACAAAAAAATTAGACCCTCTTTTATGCAAATTACAAATATATGCATACAAGCATATATGCCATCCCTCAAAATTTCTAACATTCAAAAAACCTTTTTGTTCCGAACATGGTAATATGGGTTTGTAGAAGACCATCCCAAATTACTTTTTAAGGTACTGTATTTTTACAACAGCAGGAATAAATATCTACCGCCAACGCTGCCAGCAGTATAGCACCGAACCATAAAAAAAAGTCATGGCAAAACAGTATTTAAAATCAACCTATTCAGTCTCCGGCAATCCCATTACCATTAAGATTATATTAACTACCGCTTCCATGAAAAGCGCCACTGCAATAATAATATCAACTCCAATTGTCGTGTTTCGGTTCTCCGCCTCCCCGTTCACGATAATTTTTTTTCGATTTGATTTTTTTTCTTCTCTTTATGCACATGTGCTTAAGGAATCGTTTATTTTATCATTTCGAAAACAAGTACGGCTCAACAGAAGGTGAAGTATAAATTTCATGTAATCTTTCTTGTTATTAGTGAAATTCCTACTCTTCATCATTACAGAAAGGCGGTTTGGCGTGTACTCACTCATCCATTTTTTAATCTCTGACAATGTCAGCATCGTCATTATTATTTTGCACTATCGTATCATGTCGTAAATGATTTTTTTAAAATTTGAGTATTCAGCCTCACTGGATTTAAGCATTTTTATGCATGCAGACAATAACAATATTATTGCACATCTGCTGTGCAGTTTATTACACAGAAAAAAATAGCATGTGAATTTACATTTGTTGCCACCTACTGCACACCGCACATCGCACCACCGGACCGATAATGGAGAATGATGGTGTTGAAGATGATGATGGCGTTAAAACCTAGTGTCTTTCATTGTCTCGTATTGTTGAGCAGCAGAAGGGCACAATATTGTCGAATATAAAGTCTAACATCATATTATACTTTTTATAAGATTTTTCGTCTTCAGAATACAGACGACGCTAATGTTTTTTTGTAGTTGGTGAGACATGCTTTTATTCTTGACTCTCATAATCCTTCTCACCAATATTTTTCATCATGACAACTACGTGAATATTTTTTTTCTGCGTCGTGGACAAAAAAAATAATCGGGGAGAGAAATAGCAACAGATTTTTTTTTTCTATGTTGCTGCAGATCAGCACATTATGCATCATCAGAGAGCAAACACATAGCAGAAGCCGCAGTGAGAAAAGTGCAAAACGTACATCGTAAAAACGATAGTGCACACGGGGAATTTTCTACACTGGTCATTAAAATTTTTAAACTTGATGGTTTACTTATATTACATAAATTTTAAGTAGTTAAAGCCACAGGAGAAAAAACAGAAGGGATTTGCAATGCGAAAGTTAAAGTGCATCATCATCTAACAATCATCAACATTATGATTATCTTTTTTTTGCCAGAAGTCATACAAGTATACGATACGTACATACAAGATTTTGTCTATATATTTCGGTGGTATGCATTCTATTTACTTTTTTCCTTGGGCTACCACAGGGTTCTATCTGTATACGAAGAAAATATGTTGATGCTGATGGTGATGTGATGATTGCTATGAAAATGATCGTCATTTACTACCACCAGCCAACGAGCGTCATTAACACATGAGATCATGGAAATATATAAATGGCAACAGTGCAATAACAGGAACAGTAGCAAAAGACGAGAAATTATTTGAAAAAGAAACGAAGAATTTTTAGGATGTACGCCTACCCGGCTTGTTCTTTTTTGAACGAATTAAATAAGGACAGAAAAAGGACTTTTTACTACAGCAACAAAATATCACCAGAAACACCAGCCATCCATCCATCTGCACTAATCGTTTAGCCGACAGCAACCATGCAGTTCCACAGCGTCACATGAACATTCCACCCTCGCATCACATTCTTTTTCTTTTTTTAAAAGAAGTATATAATGTGGCATAACTAATTAGGATATTTTTCTATTGTCTGTGTGTCTAAACATGAAAATGGTTCACATGTGCCAAAATGTTTGTATTTATATTAATATGATTCTTTCTTTCGCTGCTTTTTTACTTTTACTTTAAAATATTTTCTTAGAGTACTACATAATAGGTAGTATGAATTATTCCGCGTTACAGTCCAGCAATAGGGAAAAAAATATTTTATACACATTCAGCATTGTGAAGACTCAGAAAGTTAAAAGAGGGAGAGAGGGAGCACTACAACCTTTCAGTTTCTGCCAAGTGTAACTGATCAACGAAAATTACTTATTATAAATGCCAAGAAGACACAGCAAGACACAAAGTCTTTTTGTGCTTGCAAGCCCACTAATCTTCTTACAATATCTCATCTCCTCCCGTTCTTCTTCTCGTCATCTCATCATCATCTCACGTGTGTCTATGATTTTAGTGTAAACGCACTATGCACATT
>JAQIWN010004593.1:0-10994 GCA_034699025.1 Entomobrya cf. arborea Gr-Col-00668 | reverse complement strand
AATTTCAAATTCGTTAGAAAACAACGTTATAGTTGTGCCTTATTTTAATTTCTTGCAGATTGTAGACATTCGTACGATAAAACACGAGCTTTTTTTGAGCGTGATTGGGAAGAGGCAGTTGGTTGAGGAGATCGGTTGAAGAGTTGAGGTGATTGGTTGAGAAGTTATGGAGATTGGTTGACAAGTTGAGATTAGTTGAAGAGATGGTTTGAGAAGAAATAAAATTTTGGTTGATTAAAAGAATTGAAGAAGAGTTGCAAGATAATAATTTTAAGAAAGATAAGCACAAGAAAAAAAATAAACAGCAGAAAGAAAGTTTTATATTAGTGAGAGATATCACTATATGTTTAGTACTATGAATTGTACGAATTGGTATTATGTTCTAGATGCTGTCGTATGACAGCACGGGCTTTCTAGTAAAATATACATCAGTACAATCCTACACAAATGCTTATCGTTAGCCCTATTGATTGGTTGCATTTTGCTCTTTTGCAAAAAAAATTCGGCTTTATGCAGCCAGTGTCAAAATCTGGATCTTATTTCTACTTGGCTAAATAAAAATTTCAGACTAAACTAGAAATCTTGTCCAGTTCTGTCCTATTTTTCACTAAACTGTGTTATCTTTCCATTAAAAAATTTAATCCTACAAAAACTCTTTTACTATTTATGTTTCAAGCTGACATACTTGAACGAAAAATTCAGTCTACATTTAATAAAGTGTTATGGTTGTGACGTAAAGCTTGGATCGCATTACTCAATTAACTACAATGCATTAGTTTTATTTGTAAGCTTTCAGACTTCAATAAGAATATATACAAATGCTTGTAACTTTGTGTCTAAAACTTTTTAATGAATTGATATTAAATGACGTAATTAGTTGTATTCTTGTAACAAAGAAATTCAGTATTTCCTGTTCAGATATGATGAGTTGTATAAGTAGATAAATGAATAAACGACCTGATTGATGCAATTGCAAAATATATAAGAAACACTGAAACTATTAACTTCAACGTAAATACAGATATTATAATGTGCTGTGATGATTTATGCTATAGATATTTTTTGCAACATGCTAATAATAATATTATGCATAATTCCAAATTTCATAAATTTATTCAAATCCAATTTTTAGAACTGCTTCACAGAAAATAAATACTTGGAAGCCTGATTTGCTACCCACCGTTAGGCGTCTTTTTATTGTGTTCCTTTGCCGCAGCAAACTTTTTTTGGCGTTCACATTCCTTGTCACAATCTGGATCCTTTTCTTTCTTTTTCTTATTCAGAGTGGCTTGCAAAGGTCTGCCTATCGTCATGTTTAACTACAACGTTTGGTTAAAGGTTAAGAAAAAGAATTTTATTTTCAGTATAAAGTTCAAAAGTTCGTTTCACGTATTAAAATTTTAACAATAGTAAGACCAGCATGAATAAATATACTAACCAATAGGACGATTCCAATTAAAACGATTAAAAGTCGCATCTGAATAAATTTGAGGTTTTAAAAAGTATTCTTACTGAATTTATTTGCTAGTGCGGTGTGCGGTAGGGTGTTCAGAGACTGTTGTGCTCTCTCAGCTCAGTAAAACCGTGTAAATTGTTCCAATTAACCCAATATACTATAGTAATCAATATTCAATATATCGTTAACGATAATTATACATTGTTTCATTGTACGGAATTATTACTGCCATCAGAGAAGTGATATGTATTTATCCAACATGACCACATGATAAAAAAAATTACTCACACTGAAAGTTATTTTTAAATTGATCACAAATAGTCCCGGTAGTCCAATGCCAGTCGACTTTCTGAAAAGAAAGTCCTGAATGAATGCACGTAACATGGCAGATCCAATAGGACGTGGACTTGGATTTTGTCGTGACGAAATGGCATCAGAAATCACATTAATCTGTACAAAGTATTAGGAGTAGAGACACATATATATATATAGAGCGGACAAGGTTTCATTTTTCTACAAAAAGCCAAAAATTTCCCCAAGTTAATCAAATGAGAGTACTCTATCTCAATAGCAGCAACTGATGTCCACTCTATAAATGTTGTGTCTCTACTGAATTTATGTAAATACAATCTAGTAAATTTTATTGCATTAATGGCGTTACCTTTAGAGAAGCCAACGAACCCACAACTAGTCCAACGAAAATTATTCCATAGTTCAATAAAATTGACAATATTACGCTTATACTTCCATGAAAAATATGATTTAGCGCCATTGGTAATTGAAATCCATGGACCAATAAGTAAGCAAGTAAGGGTTCTCCGATGAACTTTGACATTTCTTCAGCCAAATTAGCAATATTTGTAAAATCAGTGTGTGTAAGGTGTTGAAACTCGTCAGCTTCGTCCTCCGTTTCGGATTCAAGTGTATTTAAAGTAACAATTAACATTGTCGCGCATGAAATCGTTATTCCTGTTACTGTGACAATTCCCATTAACAATTCATGTGCTCTTATTATTAGTCCTATTAAGCTCCATATGACACTTGTTGGAGATACAGACGAAGAATTTGTACAAATTGTTGACAAGGTCAATGGAAGCCTTCCAAAGCATTCTAATACTTTCATTACGTCATTAGTTCCAATTGGAGTGAAGTTAGTTTCAATTTTAGTTTGATATATAACGTTGAGGTAAACACTCGAAATTGAAATAAAGAGTAAACAACCCAGCAACAAATTTGATTTCTAAAATATTTAAAAACAAATAAGTGTACTTTTAATGACAACGATTTTTTTACATTTTCTAACGTGTACGATTTGAAGAACTGATGTAACTTACCCATTTTGCCAATTTTGAACCTGGAAACAAAAGGAGACAATTGTTGGCTCGAACCAAGTATTGTTTTTTGCATGTCACAGTTCGAATAAGTATAAGTCGAAATATTGCATAAGCTACGTAACAACCCATGTACAAGAACGGGATTGTGCCAGGGTCTTCTCTAAACAATGGAAAAATGTTTGGAACAACGTTGACTATTTCTATTATGTACAATAGCAAGGAGAATTTCCATAAAACCTGCAATTGTAAAATAAATGTATTCAATTTTTCTACGATCTCACAGAATAAAATAAACAAATCATACACTACCTTGCTCATAGCTGAGTAATGAACAATTGAACTGACTCCATCATTTGAAACCCAGTACGGCATAGCACCAACGATCGCAGAAAATAAAGACCACACTTCCAATAATGTGCGACCTCCTTCATTGGTAGGAATATTATCTTCGTCTCGAATATTTAGGCTGCCGTTATCGTCCAGATTCATTTCAATAACAGAGCTATGTGGAATTGATGGCCGTCGTCTTGGAATTGAATTCGGCGAGTTCAAGGTTTTGTTTCCACCCTCCAAATTATTTTCTCCCTCCGAATTATTTCCACCCTCCAAATTATTTCCCCCCTCCGAATTATTTTCGCCCTCCATATTATTTCCCCCTTCCGAATTATTTTCACCCTCCATATTATTTCCCCCTTCCGAATTATTTTCACCCTCCATATTATTTCCCCCCTCCGAGTTATTTCCACCCTCCAAATTATTTTCTCCCTCCAAATTATTTTCTCCCTCCGAATTATTTCCACCCTCCAAATTATTTTCTCCCTCCAAATTATTTTCTCCCTCCAAATTATTTTCACCCTCCAAATTATTTTCACCCTCCAAATTATTTTCTACCTCAAAATTATCCCCATCCCCCAAACTATCCTTACGCTCAAATTCATTCGTGTCATTTTTTTCTGAGCCCTCTAATTTTCCACGGTTTGCATTATAATGACTGGGAGACTTGCTAGTGTCGGAAACTGTCCCAGTACCCATATCATATTCTACATCTTCAATGTCATTACTCTCTTCTGTTTCAATGAAGTCAACGTCTTCGTATTCTCCATTTATTGTTTGAATTGGTACAATATTATCATTATCGGCCTCAGTCTCAATTTCGCCATCAATATTCTCGGTGGTAATTCCATGATTGAAATAATCATTTTCAATATTATAATCGGTTGGTTCTGGTGTCGTTTCATCCGTACTGTCATGGAACTCTGAAGTCTCCAATTTGTCTCCTTCGTCCTCTACATATCTTTGTTGTGGGAAGGAGCTCCCATTTGGATTACCGTCAGCAGAATCATTACAATCTACACTTGTACCGGTAAAACCGTCATTTGCAGTGGTACCGTTA
Source organism: Entomobrya cf. arborea Gr-Col-00668 (assembly GCA_034699025.1). Classification (NCBI taxonomy): domain Eukaryota; kingdom Metazoa; phylum Arthropoda; class Collembola; order Entomobryomorpha; family Entomobryidae; genus Entomobrya; species Entomobrya cf. arborea Gr-Col-00668. Next base: position 6,811 of record JAQIWN010004593.1, on the reverse strand, counting down.
CCGTTTTCACTTTTAACGTCATCAGAACCACCAGCACAACTACTTTCTCCCTTTGATTGTGAAGAATCCGGTGTGTCTACTTTGGTTTTACCACTTGAGCTTGTTGGTCGTATGGTAAATATGTCAATTTCAGGGTCGCACATGTGCATGCTAGTTTTTCCGTCTACATCTTCATTCTGTGGACGATTCATGCTGGGGCTAGTATCATGTTCATTTTGACTGTGTTCATCATCTTCACCAGCATTTTTATCAGCCAAATTTTCAATAGGAACTCTAGTATCTGGACTAGGTCCACCTTGACTGCTGGAAGGTCGAATGGTGAATATATCGATTTCCTTACCTTCCTCATTGCTTTCACCAGGATGTTCGTCGACTTCGGAGGAATGTTCAGCTGGCTCATTGACATTGCTACCACTTGCACTTGCCAAACCACCAAGTGGCTCTTCAGTGGAAGCATTATCTTCATTTGTCACATTTTCTGCTAAATCTGATACCGTTTCTCCATCATTTTCTTGTAGATTTCTTCGGTAACTTAGAAACCGCGAAATGTCACCAAATGTTTCGTCAAGTATGTTTCGTTTAGACATTTTAGGTATTTGATAGTAGTGTAGTGATGATAATATTTACAGTAAAATTAATAACATCGATTTTTAGGCTTTTACAGTCTTTATAATTTAAAACAGTTAATTACTCCCAAAGAAATAAATTTATCGTTATAACTACAAAACTGGAAAACATTACAACCAGTACATGTCCATATCAGAAGGAAAGTCACTTAAATGAATACATCAATGGAACATAATGAACTTACGATTAATTAATTCTATTTTTTAGGTAGATGCAAGTCATAAAAGTTCCTAAAAGTAGATGTACACTAGATCACTAGAGATGATCACTAGAGCATAATGCTTCAAAATATCTTGAATTCGTTAGTATACTACTTAAATTACATTTATTGTTGCTCTATCGAACAAGTGGTGTATTTTTTTACAAATGTAAACATAGATAATATAAAAGTTTCAAACTATGAGCGTGGATTATGATTAAAATGTAATTGGTACAAAACTAAAGTGCCTAATGATGCCTAAAAATTAATTTCATTTAATTTTAGAACAACGCTACTTCATCCCAAAATCAATTAAAATATCAAAATACGGAAGCAGGAACAACGTTTTACATGAAACAAAGCATTTCACGTTTGTATAACCGAAAAAACCTTCACGGCTGGAGCTTTGTGTCGCGTGTTCTAATTTTCATATATTTCCTATAGTATTTTCCTATATATATATATTTTTTAATAATAAACTAAAACTATGAACACTTGTGATATAAACAAAGTACTTACTGCAATCCATGTAAATATAACAAGGAATGTATTTGTATTCAATACGTGGTTATGTAAATACTTCAGCTTTGCATACTAATAGGGTAAAAGAATAAGTTTATTTTCTGTTATTGCAAAACAGAGAGGGAATTTTATTCCAATTTGATCGTGTAATATCTTGAAGCCTAAGGCAAAGGAAAAGACAAAGAATCAGGACTATGCCTTTTTTACCAAGAATGTAGACAAGGATTGCTTACCGATGATACATATATCCGAAGCTTATTACATATTTTTCACTTATTTTTTTTTACTTAAAAGTTCTTATGTATCAAATACAGTAGTATGTTAGTACTGCTACACAACAGGAACAGACAGTAATACAAATTTCTAATGCAAAAATTATTTTACGTGTTGTATTCTAAAAGGAACTTTATGACTATCAACTTCGTGCATCCTGGTAACATGTTTCATGTTTATAATCACTCTAAAGATATAACTTTATATCAAGAAAAGTAGTGACGTGTAATGCAGTAGAAAATAATGTAAATCAATTTCAAGAGAAAGTAAATACTCGTCACAGTTTTGTCATCTGCAAGATGAGTCATTCACGCACGACCAAAGGGCTTTAAAGTTCCGACTATATGTAACAACTAATTATTAAAATCAAGCCTTCTAATTAGCCAAACGTTCAAATAGTAAATAGACACTTATTACTAACACTTTCTCATCTTTTCAAATATATAACAAGTCGTTTTTCTTGTAACTTAGCAAGTAGGAAATTTAAAAAGCACGAGCTATGATTATTTCAAAAATAAAGATTTTAATTGGGATTTTAATCACCACAAAAATTTACAGCATTCTGTAGTTTGTTTTAGCGTTGTTATCTAAGACAGAATTGATGCATAACATTCACTAGTCTTTTTATTGATTCAGACCAAACTATAATTAATCTGCTATGCAAATTTTTAATTAGAAAAAATTATAGCAGGAAATATGAAAACTGAGTACTTCCACCTGTTGACGTGACTTTGACAATTGAATATTAGATCCGTCGTTAGTTGATACAAGTTTAGCACACTTTTTCACTACACCGCTTTAATTTAGATTTTGGTTTGACTTCCAGTAATGAAAATTTACATTTCAGCAAAAATATAACTGATTTTAAAATTCTAGATTGTTGGATTAAAATTATAAATTATAATGGTAACACCTTTAAATCAAAAATTAAACACTTGTTAAAAAACCTCTTGTTAATTTCCCCTAGTAATTATTTTAAAGTGACAAAACTTTCATTTAAAAAACAGCCAAGACAATAATATGCAGATTTCTGATATGTGAACCAAATGGATTACTGATGGACAATGATATAGTTCGTACGTTTTTTTACATGAAAGGGTGGTCAAGAAGAACTTACATATTCACCGTTATAACGTGCGTTATAAACATTAAATGTAATATATTTTATGTAAAATTCTAAATTAATATAAGATATAATACTGATATTTGTCATAATGAAAGCCGGTGTAGGCTCATGTAATTCCAATAAAAAGACGAATACATTTCCATGCAGAAGTACGTTCTATCATGTCGTGAGCCATCTTCCCCCCTCGTACATACACGCCGCGAATATGCCGAAGGAAGGGTAACTAGTAACTTACTTTTTATTTTAGTGAATCAAACGGCATATTACCCCGTGAAAGCTTAATTTCCCTTGAGAATCCACAGGGTGCATAAATAGCACATGCAAAATCCATGCTAAAATAAATATAGTTAGATATACATATTTGTAAAGTATCACTAACCTATATTTTTGCTTCCTTCGTTGCTTGTGATAGTAATACTATCTTCCCAGTATATCTGATGATGCTACATTTTTAAGCCATTTGTTAAAAGAAATACATGCTAGGTAATAGACCTCTGACCTTCACACTGAACTGAACAGAGGGCTGACATTCAGTATTTTATGCGTCCTATCTCCTATTGATCTACTTTTATACACTGTTAGGGATGCAGTGCAAGTGCAGGGTTGAATGATGACAAATCTGTTAACGAGTTTTCTGCCACTCACGTTTTTAAAAATCAGTGAATTGGAGTATTTAATGTAATATGCAACAGCAATTCTCCAAAATGCACGGTTCTCATCCACGTATTCTTATATCTTACTTTAAAAAGATGCATTTGCTGAGTCCAGTGTGCTAACTAATTACATCATGAATTATGATAAAACAGTACAGTGTTAGTTTTAAACGATCAATAAATATTATATATCTGCACAAGTAGTTTTTCAATATTTCTCGATACTTATTTCGCAAGACGACAATGTAGGCTTGTCTTTGTCACCGGAATTTTTTTGTTGATAAGCATGAGCTGTTTCCACGCCATTCTTTCAGCTTAATCGTTTCATAGATTGAGCATGCGGAAAAGTAATTTGCATAACATGTTACGCTGATAATTTTCGTTTAGCTTTAAGAATCAGAGCAAACTTCTGAATTTTTGTAGCAAAATAACTTTAATTTCATATCGTATCACATTTGTTAAATGACTTTAAATGTTGCATTTCCTATTGTCATTGAAAATTGCAATTTAAAATCCTTTGGTACTTTCCATATTTTTATTAAAAATATCACCATTTAAAGATTACAAAACCCGCTTTTATTGCTTATAGTCTGGATATCTCAACATTCGGACAAGATGCTTAGCTGCATCCATTTTGGCTTGTTTGAGTCACCTTCCTACTTCTGTTACGCTAGGCAGTTTAGGCGCTTAAGGACACCACTTTAAAATACGACTGAACAGCATCTTATTATGTCTTATTCTTGAGAATTTACATTTGACGAATGTTTGGTAAATTTGGCTTTCAGTGAATCTTTGCCGTGTGAGTTTTGACAAATAAAAGTGTCTCGAATTGACGCTTAAATGCTCCAAGTGGAAATCTGAATTATTAAAAGACTGGTAATTATGATCTAGTTTCGACAATACATATTCTGAAGTATGTAAATAAATTAAAAAGCATTTAAAGTACACAAAAATCGAAAATTATTTATATTTGAAACAATAGATTTACGGAAGTTTATTTATTATTTGCCAAGCGTCCAGTGAAGCTCATTGCCTTTACTTTGTTTTATTTTGCTAATTGTTGGACGTTTCTCCTGGTCATCATACCAGCACGTAAGCATCAACTGATATAAATATCTCCACTGTGGCTTCATTTGGAAATGGCAGCCGATATCCATGTTTAATGTATTAAATAAATTCTGGTCCAGAGATATGTAGTCGGGAGTCGGGATAAGGAGATGCTTCCAGTGAAAATACTTCCCACATAAAAATCTCAAAAGTCGAGATATCTGTTTGCGTGGTGAATACCTCATTCATCAGCGACTCAACTGCATACCAAAGCCATGGAACATGTCGTCTCTAAAAAGAATTAAATACAAATTTATTTTATTTGATTGGCACTTGTACAATGAACACGCTTAACATTAAATTCATTTACTTTCACACTAAAAGAATTACTCGAATCCGACCATTCTGTAGGCATTTTAGTTGACCGGAAGTCAGAGATTTTGCATAAAAAAGACTTCTATTCAAAAGGATATTTTTTGCAGATAAACTCACGTGGACTCTCTAAATAAAAGATTATCGTTATAATGATGCGATATACGTTATAAACGTATAAGCTTCCACATATAAGCGTCTGAGATAAGATCAAAATGTATTAATTTGTAGCAATAATGTATTCGACTTCGATTTAAAAGTGCACTATAATTGTACAATTGATAGGTTTTGGCAAGGGCGTCACAAAAATCAAACGCATAAATACAGATTGTTTTGAGTGAATACAGAGCCTATCCCAAGGATCATTGACACCTGAATTTGTCTTTTAGAATCATGATCGTTGTGTTTACCAATCAGTGCCATCATTAATCCTAATCATACTTACATCAGGCTTTTTACTGCTATGCATTATGCGCATGTGCAACTATCAATTCGTATTACCAAGCATATAAATGTTAGTATTTATAAATACAACAGAATAAATAAACAATTAACCTAGACACCATTTCCTCCGCGAATCGAATTACATCCTTTTTCGTTTACTAAATGTAAAAGTAACATGTAGCTTACTTTACTATTGTTCAAAATACGAAAATCATCATATCGGCCATATGTCATGTATCATCCCTTACATTTAATTTATAATTCATTTAAATCGTTTCATGTATTATAATTCCATAATTATAAAATGGCAAAGATCAAAATATTGATTTTCTGTGTTCTTCAACGTGAAGTTATTGAAAAACTATTTTATTCGCTAAACCTATTTTTTTCTGGTTGTCGCAGATTTATTGAAAGCCTTAAATAAACTACATGCATGCAACTACAAACTACAACCTTAATTGCATAGGTAAATATTACTAACCGTGCATTTTTTGCAAGTAAAATATTCCAAAACACAAGGATTCATTTATTGACTGTTTGACCTTTAATGTCTGCTCTAGAACTGTTTACTTGTACGATTCGTACAATGTTAAGTTTTACATGAGTTCAACAGTTCGAGAAGCTCTTTCTGTGAACAAAATGTTCAAACGTACTAACTGACAAAAAAATGGAAAGAATTTCAGTTATCATAAGTTTTCTTGGATTTATACTATCGTCTGCAAATTGCATAGGAAATTATGACTTCATAATCGGTAAAAACATAAAACATCCCAAATAATTTGAAGAATTACTCTCGTACATGTCCATTTTTAAATTTATAAACCTTCCAATTCCAGTTGGTGGTGGTACAGCAGGCCTGGCAGTGGCCAGACGACTTGCTGAAAATGGACAACATTCAGTACTCGTCTTAGAATCAGGTGGCCTTCCAAAACAAGGCATGAATATTCCAGTGTACGCCAACAAGTTCTTATCAGATCCAGACGTGACATTTAGATATCGTTCTACTCGTCAGCGCAACTCTGGTTTAAAATATAACGGAGTTCATACCTTAATATCTGGTCGGATGCTCAGTGGAACAAGTAGTCTGCATTACATGGCATTTAATCGAGGAAATCCTCGTGATTACGATAACTGGGGCAATATGACACAAGACAGTAGCTGGAACTACAACAACATGATGAAGTACTTCAAAAAGGTGGAAACCTACAAAGGGGATTTTCCTTCAGGTTAAGGGAATGTCCCTTGTCCATTTTGGTTAGAAACTGATGCCCATTGTTACAATATTTTGAGTGGATCTGAGGGTGCAGGGATCGATGGGGGTTGTATCTCTTTGGACAAAGGTGCTGCTAAAACCAAAGCAGGTGCGTTCTTCGTCAAGAAGACAAAGTTAAAAAGAATAAGTCATTTCTCCACAATCACAAGTCATCATGTTTATATATGATATGACATGGACACAGGGTAACAAAATGTATGACCAATTATGGTACTCCAAACTGGTGCCACCTTGACCTGAGATATTTAGGGGGGAAACAAGCGGTTACATTGTCA
>JAQIWN010004592.1:0-10994 GCA_034699025.1 Entomobrya cf. arborea Gr-Col-00668 | reverse complement strand
ACAGGTTGATCTTGGAGCTGGGTGAAAGGTATCATCTCATTTGAACTTGTGTCAAAGTAAATTTCTGGTTTCCACTTATGAACTCCTGAACTAGCACAACGAGGCCTATCCCCAGAAAGATCCCAAACTTCTCCATAATTACAGCATCGGAAGAGACATACTTTCTTGTCATTTGTTTTACTCTTGACATCTTTTGTACAATATGAGGTAAAATCGCACCCTACAACGGTTATTTCATCGGGTTGAATACTGCACAAGAAAAATGACAGATGTGATGCATGAGTGCAATTTTTATGATCAAAATAAATAACATGAAGAAAAACCTTTCAATGCAGTATTCTTTTGCCGAATAGGAATATCCATTGACTTGAAGATAACCATCAGGAGAAAAATACGAGGACAAAGTTGAGGTTGCATTGAAATCGAAATCGGATTCATCCCATGCTGGCAAAGTGTAACGTAAGACGTCCTTATTTCTACAGCTTAACTGACCTTCAATGATACTAGCAAAAAAATGGTTTAAATCAGAGTTAATCGAAAAATGTCTAATTTTGCTTCTTGTCACGTATCTTTCTTACTTTTGTTCTCCTAAGTTGATCAACTCTTGAGGTTTTGAGAGTTGGGTTCTGCTAATGCGGTACTGTTTTAGCAGATCCCAAGTTATGTTTAATGTGTCGTTGCAGTCATTGTGTCCAGTGTTTTTGCAGCAACACCTTTTCACTTGAATGCTTGATGGAAATGAGCTACAATTTGGAAAGGTGACACTTTGAATCATATCATCATCTAATGATAGTACTACTTTCCTAGTAGCGTAAAAGTAACTAAAAATTAAAAGTGTGATCCATTTGGTGTTCCTATCCATTGATTATAATGGATGATGTTTCTGCAACATGTATGCACAGGTACAGGTTCACCGTTATTCCAGTTTTATGGTTTAAAACAGCAACGTTTTCCTGTTTAACCCAAAAAGATTTGTGATTATTTATTTCACACAAATTCATAATTTATGTATGATGAGAATTGTAATTACAAGATCTTTCTTAACAACTGCCTAGTCAATCAAACTCCACTTCTGTGGTGTGAGTTGCATGACGTATTAATAACATGTGTTTAAAGATGATAAGTCACGATTAATAAATAAATTACTGCCGTAACAATCTATGAATACCAAAACTTGTTTTTCTGTTTTTATGTTTGTATTTTGATCTTTCTTTGGCCTGAGGTTAAATCTTCATAACGGGACAATTTGCCGTAAAATTTAATTTAACATAATTTTTGCATGAAAAGATTATTGCATTGAGATGTTTACTACATACTAAACCCATTCAATTTTGAAGTTGAATTGGGGTGTTGTGAGAAGGTGCATGATTAGCACAAGCAGAACAAGAACTCACATAGTTGTAGTCGTCTGATGAACTGGACAATATAGATGAACAAAAATATTGCTACTGTTCCCTGAGATAACACAATCATGTTGATATTTTATATATTGACATTCCAAACTTAGAAAGTGAATAGTTAGGCTCCTAAGTTTTTTAATTTATTCCACTTCACAACTTTATATTTGCCTGGAAACTTGTAAAGACTTCAGAATGATTTTTGTGTTGGAGCAAGATTCTGAGCACGAACTATAAATGGCAAGAGGAAGTAGCTTGTCCAACTACTCTTCGCATTTTTATGCCAGACAAATGTTTACTTTGACAAAGAGAATGACACATCAATCACCTTGGGCCTCATTAGAACAATCATAATTCACTGAAATGACCGGAATAACTATTTTTTCGCAATGATGTGACAAAACAAGCCAGCTGAAAACACTAAAAAACTAGCCTTATCAATGCTGATTACTAGTTCCTTACAAAACAATGTTTCATTGAGCTAATGGAATATAAAACAACACTTTTTTAATAGATATATTGTCAAAAACGTCTGGACATGCTGAACACATCCGCTAAAAAGCAGTTTTAACAATACTAACCAGTCAAAGCTTTTAACCATGAAACATAATTTTCTCTCTGCTAAACTATATGACACAAACACAACATACAAAACAGTCAGTAAAACAAACAGTAGGAAAGTGCCTGCCTGTCACACCAGCCCTGACGCTTTGGAAGTTACAGATGTTTCAAAAAAGCCATTATGAAATATGTATGTGTGTAGTAAAATATTTGTTTATTAACTAAAACAAAGTTCTTTTGCGTTTCTGCAACTTGTATAACTTACATAATATATTCCTGCATTGTATGTACAATGAAGTTAACAGTTAATCTACTATATATCTATGAACATTTGTATTACATCATTATTACACTTTATTTTCAGCATCAAGGAATCACTTTCGCTCTTTAAGCGATGGTAATATAATCCGTATCAGATTAGGTATCTGCTTTTTACAACACTCATCTGGAGACTAGATAATATATTTACAAGACTATATTTGTCTGTGTATTATAATGAAATTTATGTCTACTTTTTCAGCTAATGAACACAAGCAAACGATGAGTAATAGCACTGAAGTGTCCAAATTTCCGAGAACCGATACTTTATAAATAATCGTATTAACCCTTTTAGTTGAGTATTTTTCTATATGAGTTTCATAATACAGTTAGTGGGTCTAATGTTGAAACGTAACAAAATCAGAAAAGGTAAAGCGCATTTAGTAAAATGAGTAAATAACGTACCTATTTACAAGCTAGAAATGCTGACTGCAAATAATATGCAGGTAAACAAACACGAGATACCATCCAGTTTACCGTTAATAGTCGGTTAGGCCTACCACTTCAGTACTCTATTAATTTACAAAGTGGACATATAATACTTCGTATTGTATACAATTTCAAAAAGTACTTAGACAAATACAACACGTCTATTTCAATTCTAAAATTTCCAACGGTTGCGATTTTCTTCTTTGAGTACGCTTTGCACCTAAACTTCCTGATGGGCTGGACCCCCCAGAACAAGAAGATGTTGACTCCAGATCATCACTGCTTCTTCTTCCTAACACGTTAGCTCGACTACTGGTTGACGCCTCTGTTCCATTACTCAATGTGGTTTTGGCTGTTGAAAATGAACGCGAGCTCGTTATGGATCTGGTTAAAGGATTAATTATAAAACGGAGTCGTGGGTGCCTTCTCAAAATAGAATCTGCTTTTTCTGGTCGAATTGTGATTGCCAGCATAAATCCTGAAAACCACAAACAGATTAATGTCTATTAATATGAGATATACACACACGAAAAGTTAATATCCGGCAAGGTTTTATGCTTGATTTAATTAAATGCTTGGGTTGTGTCATAACTTTTTTGTGGAAACCCTACTTTTTTGCGTGGAAGCAATATTCGCATTGGAACGTACAACGGTATACATACGTTACGTTACATCAACAATCATTTCCTCTAGTAATCGTGTTTGATGGCCTGTGGTTGGGTGATATTTAATGTGGTCAGTTTTCCAGCGATTAATTTTGTTGCAATGATGTAAGTAGTTTTGGCTTTGTCAAAGAAAAACATTTTATATTACATTGACAAGTGGCTCCTGCTGCTCTTTTGAGAAATGAGTGGTCTATGGGTAAGCCGTAGATTAATTTTGTCACATTCTCTACTGGCTTCTCTGTCACTCTGAACATCACGTCTGCAAAACATGCCTACAAAACAGAAAACTGCAGTGTATTTTTATGTTCGGAATACCAAGGAGGATATTAAAATAAGACAAAATATATAGTGCATTCTTTTGGCTTGTGGGCATGTGCTCGAGATATATTTGATGATTTTCTTAAAGCTATTAAATATCGAATCGAGTATTTACATTCGCTTATTCCGTACGCAACTTGTCTGTCTGTCTACTAAATGCATGCGTATGTTGAAGTCTCAGAAAAAAACATTTATTTGACTTTTATGCTTCTTTGCTGTTTCTAAATGTAGTGCAGTGATCAAGTATGTCTAACGTGTAACTAGCCTACCAGGGCTACGTCACTTCTTAAAACTATTTACTTTTACTATAATCTATCAGTTATTGACGCAACCCATTTTTGCATGTGCGTGTGCATTTAGAGATGCTATAATTGTTTATGAAACTTACGTTGGAATCGGGGATACTTGTTTTCCAGTGAATTCCTGATATCCACTTTAACAACAAATATTATGAAAATTGCAACTGCTTGGAAGATGTTGATCATATCCAGGATCTTGAAGTATATGGGTATAATTACTCCTTGTTGTGTAGTCGATGAAATAACCTGAAAGAATAAACATTATTAGACTCTTTACTGTTTCCACGATTTTAAGCAAAAAAAGAGAAAATATTTACCTCAAATATCCAAGGTATACCCATGACCAGGAAAAGTTTTGCGAATAATACCATTCTGTTGACAGACAAAATGTGTTTTTTAAAATGATTTTCGCAGAAAATCTCTAAATAATTTGTTTATTTATGCTAAGTTATTATCTTTGTGACACTTACGACTGTTTCTGTTTTGCATTTTTTGAGCTGCTCATTGTCGCAAACTTTGTACTTTGTTGTATTTTATACATTGTATAAACAGTTGTAGTAAAAAACATAAGATTGCAAGTGAGCAGCACCCCTGCTGGAGCATACATGTATGGAAGCGTTGCATATTGCTTGTCTAAATAGCATATTTTCTTGCCGTACTCTGGTACAATAATGTCACTATCTGGGTCATCTCTGCAATTTATTTTGAAATATGGTCAGGTTTCTTCTCAAAAACAATTTAATTTTTTCCCGGAATAAGCCATATTTTTTACCTGTAAATTTGATCTAAGGTGATACCAACAACTACTATTATGGTAGGGATTCCAAGAGAAAATAAATTATAAGCAAGAAATTTCTTAAGACCTTTCGACTTTCCGCCTGTTGGCATCAGTGCTCTAAAACATCATCATAATTTGTTACTCAAACCCATTTTTATAAATTTGCATTCTAAAACATTTTCATTCATAGTGTAATTTTACCTGAAAGTCCAGTACAAATCAAAATTTACACTTGACATGAAACAGAAGCTGGCTAGGAAGAAGAAATGTGCAAATACGCCAATAATGTAGCATGCCGTTCCTCCTCCGTAAATAGCATCTTGTTTGAGGGAGAGTGACGTAAAGTGGACCGCAGAATAAAAAATGTACATGAAGAATAGGGAGGTAAAGTAGCAGAGAAGTGTCCAGCCATGAACATTTTGCTTGTCCCATAGTAAAGCGTATACAATGATTGTTATAAGCAGAAAAAATGCTGCAATAACCATTGACACTCCATACAATTCTGATGTTCCTATTGTCTGTAAGTGTAACAGGATTCAAAAGAATATGTAGCTTATTTGTGATACGTCATATGTCAATTTTTCAAATTATTTTTAATGGATTTGAACACATCTGGGAGGGTTTTTGGGGTCAAGTACCTTTGGAGTGACTAATGGAGGGCCACAGTCCCAAACAATTGTGTCTTCGTAGCGTCCACTATATTGCCCTTTGCCATCCAAGCCATTTCTCACGAAGGAGCCATCCACACAATATGCACCCTTTGTAAAGGTTGCCCATTTTCTTCTGTCGAATTTGTACCATATTTCTCCACTCTGTAGAATGCGAAACCTGAAATGATCGGATTTTACAACATTTTTACTGAAAGTCACGTTTCCAAACGCAAAGTAGTAACCATTGACCCAAAAAATATTGAATGCTATATAAGAAGTAATCGATTTTTGAAGGATGCATTATTACGGTCTTTTCTTTTCTCCCATAAAAGGTTTTAGTGTATGGATTGTGGAGTCTTCTTCACACCAATATCTTGGATGACTAATAATGATATGTGGTCGTACAGCCTCTATTGGTTTTTTAGACTTCACTTCAGAGTATATTTCTGGTGACCATTGCTTTTCTCCTGCGAACGTACATCTGGCTGGTCCGTCAGGGTACTTGCTTAAATCCCATACTTGACCAACGTCACAACATTTCGAAACACATGGTCTTTCCTCAGAACAGTCTGGCTCACAAGCTATAATTTCAACTTCTAAATCGCTGATTCTGTTTTTCAAAAAATAAACCCATGAAAAATATAATATTATGAATTTATAGCTTTTGCATACGCCAAGTTTTGAAAACAAAGTTTAGTCGGTTATTTATTGAAATAATAAACATTCATACTTATTAAAGCAATATTCATCCGGGTAAAAAACATCAAATGTGTGCCTGAGGTAGCCATTTACGGGAGTCCATGCAGTGAAATCCATTCGACGTTTTTCTGCTGTTAAATTAGTATCTGGAGGGGATAAGGTAACAGTGATTGCCCTTGTGTTGTTTGGACAAGATATAGTCTGTTGTTTTAACCTAGACATAAAAAAGAACATTATTATTCTTCATCCCAAACCACAAGAAAAATATTTCATGAGCCAAGATAACATATTGAAATAGAATGAAAAGAAGCTAAAAGTGAAGCCGCTAATAAAAAGGAGTTATGGTCATAAAAGTAACTACTAAACAGCCACAAAAACAAAAATCATTATAGAATATATGTAAAATACCTAAATTTTCTATCATAGGTTGAATTTCTATACACTCTAGATACAAGATGATCCGGCACAGTGAATGTTCCCGGAAACGTTTCATGTTGCAGGTCATTTCCCCTTTCGCTCAAATCCGTACATCTGTCATACTCTGCATTGTATTGTGACTGAAAGGGGCAACAGGTTCGCAAAACGAATCCGGTTGAATTGATGATGGACCCTTCCTTTATCGGAGGAGTAACCGCAGCCGCAGCATCTGCACTATCACTAAACAATACAATCACTAAAATCAAGAATTCAATGACTGGAAAGTCCCGGATGAACAAGCGAAGTGATGATGACGATGAAGACTCATGATTAAATATCCGGGAATAATACACTTGTCTCATTTTTTGTGGTATTGGACCCTGTAGGTTAAAATCCTTAGTGTAAAATATTTGTTTAACTATTTTATTGGTTCCTTGTAATTTGAATCTTGAAGCAGCATTTCCGGGAGTGAATATTTGTTTAGCCTTTTGTTGTGTGTCTGTTATCAGAAAACTTTCAAACTTGACTTTGGTTCCTGTGAATTTTAGGATTGATCACTTTGTGTTCATTGAAATTTCGTACAAATTTTTAAGAATATAAAAATGAAGCCCTCTTATAGCTATTTTAAAATCACAGATAATATTATATACACTTTAACATAATGCTTATGTTAAAGATGTTACCCAACACAAATGAAATATATATGTACCTAAATAAAGTTCAGCAACGTGTGATGATTACGTTTCGGATAACATAAATGAAACCTGCACCTGTTTCTAAAAATGGAAAAATATTTTTCTCATATTATTTCGACTGCCATACGTACCATTTTACAACATACGTAAGAAATAAACTGGATTTGTTAAGGTAGACCAGCATAGTTAATTATATGTGAGTATTAATATAGAACAAAATAGAAGATGAAGAGAGTAATTTTTCCATTTTATTCATTGCACTCAAACACGGTCATGGTAAGACCAAATAGCAAAGCATCGGAATACACCGTGAATGTTCTCAGAAATCCTCCAGACCGAGACGGAAGATTTTGATTCTGCCAAAACTATAAATTTGGGGATGAATTTCTATGATGAACTTTTCTGGAGGTTATCACAAATTATATATTTGTAGCACACCTTTAATCAAGATGTTATCATTATGATGACGATAGTAAATGGTTCAGTGCATACAAATATTTGCAGGAATTTACCTACGTATGTCAAAACATTTTGTTTTCCTCAAGTAAAACGTACACAAGATCAAGTTCAATTTTAACCACGACACAATAATGCTATATTTTTGGAAGAAGATATGTTTTAAAAAGGATTTAAAACAAATTCCCAGCGTATATTTTCTATCAAATGTTGAATTAATATACCTTACCTTTATGTTGACCTAGATAAACTTTTGGAATATGTTTATAGAGCTAGTTATTCGAAACTTCATTCAGAAACAATGCACAACACATCACTAAGTTGGTAACATTTAGCGTAAAATTTGATAAATTATATGAATACGTCCTGTCCTGTCCTGACAACGATTTAAAATACATGATCATAATCATGAATCATGGCAATGTATGTATGTATTTTAAATAGTTTTAATACCTAGCCTGAATCGGGGAGTTCTTAAATATGTGAATTTTAAATCCACATCTGCAATGATTGTTTAATCTTGGAATACATCAGCCAACTATCTATTGTTATGTTATGAGATTGTAATTGTCATTAATGATGTAAAATATTCTTTATGATACCAGATGAAAATGGAATGGAAATGATACGAAGCTGAGATTCAATTGCAGTTGTGCATCCGTACACAATGACTTTGGTCGTAAAACATAAAAATAAATAAAACTCCATGTGAATCTAAATTGTAAATTGTCATCATATATATATACCATCGATTCATTAATACAGAATGATACTAGGATTCAAAAATGACTCGTCACTCGTCGATTTTGATATTACGATAGGTATTGTTGTAACTGAATGAGAACAATGGTGCTGTGTAACGAAGCGGAGGTGTTTTAAAAAGTATGCTAACAGTACAAATAACTTTGTACTTCCCGACATCGAATGACTAGTAACGAGCACGGTTCTTGGCTTCATAATATGTAATGATAATGCTAAATGAATTTATATAGCAACGATTACCAGTCTAGTAATTATAATATGTGCGTAAATATTACTGTAAATGCTTGTTTTCATGTACACGCGCCTGTTTGTTAGGTAGTTTACCAGTTTTTATATTAGTTGCAGGTTATAATGAAATGTTGTAAAGGTTGACCGTTCATTAAAGACGTATTTTACGCTGGGGCAATGTAAGAATTTGCGTGGTCATTTATATAGTTTAACGCCGATGCCTTATTATATAGTCGTTTTTAGTTCACTACTCATTTTTGACCGGACGAATCGCTATGCATTTTAATAAATTATAAAGTTTATTTTAATTAATTAATTTTTAGGCATAAATATAAGCTTTTTTAAAGAAATAGTCTCAAACTGATTATACTACAATGTTACGTCCAGTCTTAAATTCACAAACAAGTTATGACTCCCTGTCTGAAGTTTTAAGTATAAAAAACAAGAGGCAATTAGTATTGTACATTTGCGCTTAGTTCAAGGACAGTAAATAGTAAATCCTACCAATCAGATTTACTTGAGTCCATAAGTAAACTGAGATTTTGTACTTGTACTGCTCATTGTCAGAGCAATATCACCATTACAGATAAAATGGATGATTGATGAATCAGTTGAAGATACTGTCTCCATCTTTATAACTTTGGTTTTTTTTTCTGTGCTAAACTGAGTTTATTTAGTGAGTGAGTTTCTTTGGTTTGTCATTTTTTGCAGAGACATCTTATGAAATGCAAATCTCACGTACACCATTATGTAATAAAATCAAAATCGTGACTATTGGGACAATGGCCAGTGTAGATGTTTTAGTTGAGGACTGTGAGGACAATGATTATTAGCTGCTGATTTTGAGTGAGTTGTCTTGAATTTAAACATCATGTTTATATCAATACCAGTGTAGCTATAAGTATGAGAACAGAATCTGAAAAGTAGTATGATTTGAGTGTTTCATGTAGTAATAAAGTACATTTGCAAGCACAAGTTCATATGGAACAGCAAAACTCTACCAAACCACAGCTAGAGACACTGAGCAAATTACATTGGTGTGAAAATTTTGTCCAATCTATTAATACTCAACAAAGTAACATCAAATGATGGCTTGTTGAACAACATTATTTTTTGTAATTTATTAGTGTTACGACAAAAAAGCAAGCCAGAAGGAAGTTTACGGTTGGTCGACTCTCACGCTCACGCTCCGTACATCATAATTTTTGTAGGACAAACCATTGCGCAGACTAGACAGGTAGCATAGGTACAGAGAAAAGTATGTGGGATTTTCCTAATGCTTAAAACCTGGAGCTGTTTTACTACTTCGGTTCTCCTTTGATAAGTGCATAGAAAAATATTTTATGCCCACTCAACCAGCTCGCTTTCAAATAAAGCAACAGACGTACATCAAAACTATCATTCATCACAGCCACAATGTGTATTCCACATTCTACTTTATTAAAACTTCATTATATTTTAGCGATTTTTACTCAATATGCATTTTATACACTCCATTCAAAAGCTTCTGCGTGGAAAATCCCCAAATTATTTTATTGTTTAAAATCATATCGTAATTTACTAGCACTTTTTAAAGCTACTGAACCGAAAATTCGGTTTCACCAATTTTAATGTATGTACATAAATGTTATTGTTTGGCAGTTTTATAATTTCTGTTACTGACCGAATGAAAGCCGATTTAGAATTGATTGTGATTTCACATTCGTAATTAATCCTGACAAGAGAATCGAATCCGACATTCGATTAACAAAGTGACCACGCAGATTCCCAAGATGCCCCAAAACATCATGTATTTATTTTGTGTTAAAAATTGCGACATGGAATCTCATTTTGATGAATGAGTTAGTTTAATAAATGCATATACGCATGTGTTTATTTGCTATTTCAGCACATAATATCCTCTGATTATCATTTTAAAAACAAATGGTCAAGTTTCTATCATTTAAAAAAATGTACACTAATTAAAAGCCATTTCAATTATTTCATGAAGAAGTTTCCATCTCCGTGTTCAAGGGTGATGAGACTGTAATTGGCTCAGGAGATTCATCGATTGCATAAATACTGTTGATTGACTTCATAGATTGATTGGAGAGGTTAGATGTTTCTGTCATCGTGCTATTTATTCGGGACCTAAACCATTTGGTAGTTGATACAGGATTCCAAAGCTCTGACAAGGAAAATTAATACATTAAAATGTTTTGTACGTACTAAATTAAAGTGACCACCAAACATGGTCTTTCAATTTAACTTTTGTTTTTGCTCACTAGATAGTTTAGGTAAACGTGAGGACGATGCAGTTGAAGTAATGGACTCTTCTGGCTC